>JAODUD010000110.1:874953-888504 GCA_026784285.1 Stomatorhinus walkeri
GGGGGGGTGGTGCGAGGTGTATTTTTCTCCTAGTTTCCCCGGCTCCTATCAGCCGGTGTGGCGGACCGGGCCGCATTTTAATATGCGCGCCCCATTGTTCCGTCGCTGTGTCGTCTCCCCGCTGGTGTCGTCCGCTCTCAGGCCGCACAATGCGGTGCGGTCGTGCCGGACACACTGGTCATGTTCCATTTGCCGCCGTGCATTATCTGCTTTATCCCGACGGCGTCCCTTTCGCTAGCTGCCATCGCCGCCTGTCCCTGCTCTGAATAGAGTCCGGAGCCATTATTTTCGGAAAGGGAACTCGAACAGTCGCTAAACAAACTGCATCTGGCCGCAGCTACGCGCATACTAATAACATCATTACAACCGGCTTCCAGGGAATGTGTTTGTTTTGCAATCCTTTCTATCACCACAACTCTTCTTTTAGCAAAATGTAAATATCACATATAACTAATTTTCGATAACGTAGTTCATATAAATCTAATTCACTGTTGTGGCCCTCGTGCGTGTCGTGTGTTCCTTCTTTTCTGTGGCATTGAACTTGACCCACAGTGACCCCTCTATAATGAGAGAATTGAAAACATCTCCCTTAGGAATGCATATAGGCATGTTTTTTTTTTTAATTTGACGAATTAAAGGGCCAGTGTCAAATTTCTCAGTATCTGCACAATAACCCCTGCCTAAAAGGGGAGGAAGAGCAATCGGCACCTTAATGAATTTTACATCTGACAACAGCGTTTGTGCATTGTTGATCGTGCTTGACAGCAGGACGCTGGTCATTTGCATTAAGAGCATTTCTGCTTGTTTGTTTTACTTGCAAATTTCGATTTCGATTACTCACACTTGCCATCACTTAATGCAGCTTCTGTCTGACACCTCCTGTTGTCTGCTCTCGATTATTGCCCATGTATTTATTTTTATTTACGTAATAGACACAGTCACCATAATGCATGCGTAATAATTTTATTTTAATGTGTTTTCTACTGATCGCTGAGGTCTGCTCTGGGGTAGGGCGGCCGGCACACGTGACATTTTGTCGCTCTGGCAACGTTTGATCTGAATCGCGATGCGTCTTTCTGTCACGGTCCGTCACTCGGCGTCGATGCAGGGCGTGGCTGGAGCACACCGTGCACGCGGGGGGGGGGGGGGGATGTGGTAGCACATGAAAAATGAAGACAGCCGCCCCACTCCATCCGGAGGCAGGCAGTGAGCGAGCCGTCTGCAAACCCACCACCTAGATCCTGGCCTCCGGACCCCATGTTTATGCATGAGTCCTGTTTCATATGTATCGGTTACATCACTCGGGCTGTTTCTAAAGGCATCGATGACACGCGTTGCATTAAGAGCGATGACCTGTGCTCGGGATCCGGCAATTTTCCCAGATTACACCACTATCAAAACAAATTGAAATTCCCTTTACACCTGTAAACCGGTACACCTGCTTGCCTCGGAGCAGCTTTTAAGGAATAAATAGGCGAGATATTAACAGACTGAGGAATCGTATGCAAATATCCCGCTCTGAAATTCCTCTTTTTAAGAAAAATCCAGCAGAAACATCAGACGGCCTACCTTTTATTAATAAAAAAAAAGATTCACTCTTTCTCCTACTCATTATTAGGTTTTCCTTTTCATCCAGTAATTGGGTTAGTGAAACTGTGAATTAATTGAATCTTTTAATGTTCCTGCGGCTCCCCTTTCAGTGGGCAGATGGCAGAAAGAGCAGAACCAGCAGAATGTGCCCCAGACTACAGAAATATCGAGACTTAAAATGCAGTCATTTTTTTCTCCTTTTAAAGGTATTACCCATTGACTCCATTCTAATCTCTATATACCATTCTGTGCTGTCCTCTTTATCACTTTAATTATGCTCTGGCATGTCAGCCTCTGCCGGCATCCAAATGTTATACTGAAATCAGGTTTCATTTTATCAAACAGACTGACCAAGACAAAGTGAGGCAGCATCAAAGCATCGCCTGTTTGATATTTAACAGCACATGCTGCTGTTAGGCTTTAGCTATTCAGAGAGAAGCTTCTATTTGTCTATTTGTTTAATTGTTGCGGTCGTGCCTAATTAAGACTGTTAAATAATTCATTAAGATTGATTAAATATATTTCATTGTTTTGACAAAGGTGGGAAAGAGGAAATATAATTTTTGGAGCCCATGTGTTTACTCTGACACAAATGATAGCGGAAAGTTTTCTTTCATTAGTACCGTGACCCTTTACGTTAATTTATACATTATACCATTTATTTTGACAAAGCAAATGTGAAATCCATTTTCAAAATTGAATTTAATAAAAATTATACATTTAAGCTGAGCCTTTAGCCAGCAAACAGAGGTGACAAGAATAGATTTCATAAAATGGAAAATGTGTCAGTGACGGTTACCTTCAAATTAGCGAAGGACAGAAACAAAATTAAAAAGGTTATAATTAACTTTCTTCGTTACAGATGTGCATTATGATTGTTGCATGCCTGAGCATAACTATTACTCTTCCGAAACACATATTTGTGTTGAGTAAAGGTGATGATGTTTTATGGTCAAATAATGTCTTCATTCAAGTGTTGAAGACATCAATTTTGCCTATAACTGCAATAAGATTTTCTCAATAAGACGCGCTGTCTTTGCGATCTGTGCTCCCTGACATAATCACCACCCTTCATCTGCGAAAATGGCGCGGGGTAAATAAATAAGTCAGTTCTAAGCTGTCATCTGGAGCAGATCAGCAACACACCTATTAGAAGATGTCAGAGCGGAATGCAGGGAACCTCCCCACCTCACAGCAACATGCGGGGAGCGACTCTGTCAGCTACATGTTAAATAATTAAGTACATAGTTGAATTTGATTAAACATAAACACGCAATTCGGTTGCTGGTTTTTCATGGTTCATCCCACGAGATATTTCCACCATTAAGCAAACACGGGAGGGTGGGGAGGGAGGTGGTTAATTCGTGCTGATTATGAGCATCCTGTGCTGAGATTAACTCACGTTTATGTGTCTCATTCAGGCCAGGCTGGACCGTGCCTATCACCATGCTGTCCTAATCATGCTGAGATCTCCAGCTTCCATCTTCTCCAACTCCACCCCCACCTTGCCTCCATCCCTCCTTTTGTTCCACCGCCATTGTCTTCCTTCATAACTTTCTCAGATGCCCCCNNNCCCCCCCCCCCAAGTCACATTAGTCTGCCACTGCCGTGCACTTGTGTCTGTCATCTGAGGTTTTTCTTTTTCATTAAAATCCACCTTGCCTGGGTCATGCGCACTCGTCCCAGGTCTAAGGCGAGCGGGATAAAATGAAGGTTATCAAATTGCCTAATCCTTGATAGGCATGCTAAGGCCTGGAGGGAGACCTCTGCACAGCACCCAAGTCACATATTTGCACTTGTAAACATGCGCTATAATATTGAATTACAGCCGGCAGGGAGGGGCTGCGGACCGCGGCGTCTGGCGGCCTGAGACTCTTTATGCTGGCTCTTGTTGTCGGCCGCCGAACCCAAGTTTGAAATTCCAACGTGGGCGGCTCCCTGCCCCCCCCCTTTCGCACCCGTGCCACGTGGGTGGGTTGGTGGCGTACCTCAGGCGCGGAGTGTGCTACAACTGTGCCTTCTGCTGGCAAGCCGGGAGAAACAGCATGGGAGGGAGGGCGGGTCGATTTCTACAAAAGAAGAAAAAGATTTAAGCAAAGTATTAAGGTTTATAGGACTGGGAGGTTGTGTGATTACGGAACTGGACTGGGAATAAATGGATGCCGTTGTAACGTGGATGTAACCTTTCGGCATTTTGCCTATTCAGCTATGGTATATAGTGGATGAATCACTTTAAACATAATTAAGTTACATAATGCGATGCATTATGGACATTATTTACTAAAATAAAAGCAGCACGATATGTACTGGATTGTGCATTACATTATGTAGCCCGTAGTTGCCGTTTACCATGTGGTATATTATGTAATGGACAGATTTGGTGCAGGATGATGTATTATTAAGAGGTTTAAATACATCTAAACAGATTCCTTCCATATTTGCATTTAAATTACCTGAAAACAATTATTGTAAGAGTCATTTACCATAAAATTAAAATCTCACATAACAACGATTATACTCTTTTTGACTAAACCTTAGAAAATTAACTAAACTAATCTAATTTAAAAGCATTGTTATTACCTACATTTTAAAATTTACCATTAGTGGCACTGAGTAAAAACACTAGTGAAATTACATGTAAATACAAACGTAAAACCAAAAACTCATCCATCTGTGTATCCATTTCTTTCATATGCAGGTGAAGCTGAAAAGTACTATGGATATATTTAATGTAAAAATAGGAGTACTTTAATAGAAAAAAAATACAATGCAAAGGAATTTGTATAGGGATTTAGGTGCAGCAGAAGTTAACACACACCCAACTATGCCATTTTTTTGTGTTGCTTATATTTGTATTGGTTTATGCATGTAAGCAAACTTTCACATCTACTTCTCACTGCTACATGTTAAAAGTCAAGAGGCATTAAAAAGCATAAAGGATATTAGTGGTGTACAGTGATCCCTCGCTACTTCGCGGTTCACTTATCGCGGATTCACGACTTCGCGGGTTTTTAAATATACAGTAGTAGTAGTATTTCCGAGTCTAAGAACAACACAAGTTTAATGATCGGTCCAATTTTGCAACAAGATCGACAATGTCATGACCGCCTACAAGCTGCTCTTCAACCAGAAAAAGAAGCAGCGGCAGCGACTGCCGATCACAATGTTTTTTTAGTTGTAAACAATGTTGTAAACAATACAGGGAGGGTTTAAAAACGTCCAAATACACGTTAAATAATTAAATGAATATGGCGTCCCTACTTCGCGGAAATTCAGTTATCGCGATCGGCCTTGGAACCTATCTCCCGCGATAAGTGAGGGATTACTGTACCTGTTTATTGTCAAGACGAAAAGCAAAGAGTCCATCGTGAGTGAAGCAATATTGTCTGGGGAAAACAAACAAACAAACAAACAAAGCAGTTGATCATTATACATATAAAATGGCTGCCATTAAAGGCACTCCTTAGCAGAATATACAAAGAAAGGTCACAAGAAATCTATGGACAATTTAGCAACTCCAGTTAACCTTACTTGTTTTTGGACCGTGGGGGACCGCTGCACCAACATGCTGCCCCACCCATGGATAGTACCTTCTCTTCTATTTTTTAGATTAAATTATGAAACAAGTAACTTCAAAATAACTCGCTACTAAAATTTTCTCACCAAGTAACACTTTCAAAATATTTGCTATTGTAATATTGTGAAGTGTGTGATCTTCTTACCTCCTTGATGGATTCTGGCCGACAGCGGTCACAGTTGTATTAAGCATATTGTATGTGAACGGTATTATCCTGTAGATTGTAATATGTCTTGTAATATGTTGCAATATTTAGTTTTGGTAACACTTGAGAGGGAGCACAAGTAGCTAAGTAGTTTAGTTTCTACTCAATGAACAAATAGAGTAATGGCATGAAACACGTGAACCGTTATGGCTGATTAATGATGAGTGAGTGTGTGATCAGTACGTAACTAACACTTGCTCGAAGGCTTCACACTGGGATCGAGCTCGTTTTTCTGCTCCCTCTTGCTTATTCCACTAAACAGCTTGTTTATGATCGGCGCTTAAATCTGGCAAATATCAGGAGCTGTTTCTCTCTTTCCTGCTTCGACAAACGCTCACTGGTCAGAGGAAGACACACTGTAAACAACTCCGGCCTCCCGGGTTTTACTGGACTGATTTTACAGTGTTAGCAGATCACAGGTCCCAAATTCTTCTTACACCACATATCAAACAGAAATTTTAACACCCTTGTATGTGTCACGTGATTTTTTTATTTAACTATACCACTGACAATTTTTTTTTAAATTAAATCTGCTCAAATCAAAGTATGGTGTTTTCCAGTATAAATTCTGCAAAAATTGCACAAACAAATTATATTTGAAGAATACTGCATCAACCAAGCACCAAATATTTTATTTATTATTTAGTTAAGTATGTTTATTTGTCATCCCCTTAAATTTTATGGTTTGTTTGTGTGCGCTATTTAAAATATAAGCCCGGAGTTTTTTCTGACGAAAATCTGTGGAACTGGATTGGCAACAACTCACACAGCATTCTGTGCATCCATGAATGATGTCATTTCCCTTCAAAAAAAAGTGGGAAACATTACATATGTGCTACATTATATGTCTGTCTGTTTGTGCATCCCAGCATTCCAGAACGCAAAGTCAGTAATAAATATGTATCCATAATAAATGGCTTCGTTTAAATCTATTACATGTGAGCACTTAATCATGTGCACTGGACCCCGAACACAAAGAGTTTCAAACTTCTCCACAAAAATACAAGCGGAGTCTTGGAAAACATGAGGGACTTTCCGAAGTCTGTAATGATAAATTGCTGCAAAGTGGTGTTATTGCATGAATGTGACACTTTGCATTTTCACTCTGCCTGAACCTGGCAGCCTTTACAACAGCTCTGAGTCAGGGCCAATAGCAAGAGGTTAAAAATGGTACCTGAGAATGAAAAGATATTAAGAAATGTGGCATTGACAGAACACAATGTGTGTCAACAGGAAATAGATCTGAGTATATTACTTTTAATAGTTTTTTTTCTCTTCACTGCCAACACAGTAGATCCTCTCACAATGTGCAAAGTGGCGTACATCAAGCATCTCTATAAAGACATATAAATGCACAACACACAGACAGTTATACACATGGGAGAAAATGAAATAAAGGCATTGTTTTTTTTACAGAGATGCTGTTTTTTTTTCAAAGAAAACAACTGAAAAAAAATTGTAATAGATATAATATTGAGTCCAAATTTATAACATTTGGAAGAAATTCAAAGTGAGTAGATGAGAACCTGGTCACTCTCAGTTTTTAGACTCTCAGTCTCATGTGGAGAACCTGATGACGTTAATGACCACGATGCCAAACGGATCTTCTCCAGACCTCATGGTTTTTGTGGGAAGGAAGGCAGAGGAGAAGTTAGTGAGCATGCTCAAAAATTGCCTTTACAAATTTTAAGTGCGTCGTCAGACTCGCTTTCCTCAAAGGACCATTTCCACGGTGCCAGATTGTCTCTTTTATTTTCTTTGTGAGCATACAAATCATTCATGGGCACGAATAATCTCTCTGAAAACTGAAATCCTTCTGCAGCGGCGTTGCCATTGACTTGAGAGTGTTCAGTAGCCTTGTTTTTGTCCGCACACGACCAGCTGTAAACCGGTATTTATCAACTGTTTATTACGGGTACATCATCATTTACAATGGTACCATCTGGTCATTACCTTTCCCGTGTATGGGGCAAATTGCTTTCACAGGGACTTAACCAGGAGTGGGCAAATTGTCAGCAATAGAAAGGAAAATCAAACAAACCGTGCTCTGCATAGATCGTGATACATACACAAAACATTTCAAGAGGGTCAAATAATTAACCAGCTTTCTTTGGGAATAAAGGTGATGGGAGTGTGTAGTGTAAGAAAAGCTCGACTGAAACGCGACATGTCCAGACAATTATACAGCCGCGCGACAAAATAAATTAAACAAATCAAGCACGGGGGGTCATATGACAGGAATGTTTTATTTAGCCCTTCAAATTAGCGTAAAAGCCACTAGCTACAGGAAATGGTGAGAGAGGCAGAGAATAGCAACATTCATAACTAGACTTTCATGTATAATCCATTATCCTCTTAAGCAAAGGGGATAAAAACAACACTAAATATGTAACGAAAAAAAATTGCTTGAAAGAAAGACAATGCCTTTGTAGGTATATAGCACATACAAATATTGTAAAATGAAATTTTATTTTGTGTGTAGTGATGAAACAAATTTTAGAAAACTGATTTTTTTTTTTTTATTTAAACTTATGTGGTTTGATTGAACATTAAAACATGTGTCATTTAGCCTGAGGCTTGCTAATCTGCGGTATGGAGAAATCAGGCCCACTGTTTACTTTATGGCAGGTGAGACTGATTATGCAGGCTTAGGAACATTTTCTTAATTAATCCAGTTGTCTTTTATCACATATCCCGTTTAATTGAATCACACCGCGTCTGTCTGCCTCCCGCACATGTGCGCTGTGTCCCTTGCAGAGTAACAAAGGCGGACAGGGCTGAGCGCTTGGAGCTTGTTCTCCCGGCTCCGACCGGAGCGTCCCCAAAGCATGGCGCTTGTCATAGAAAATTAGCACTGCGGTGCGGCCTTGTCATTTGCGACCAGATGTCTGAGTGGCGAGTAAAGAGACAATAATAATGCGGCGACAACAACCAGGGGCACCGCGATTTTTTGAACACCGCTGCTGTTAATGCGTCTCGGGACGCCGAGGCAGTCTTGATAAATTCGGTACTGTCACGACAAATTCCGGGATGCGGAAATCCTTCCGCGTGAAAGCTGACATTATTCATGGCGCTTCTCGGAGGGAGCGGGAGGGTAAGAGATCTTTGACATTCATGGATTTGGACCCTCGAGCCGTGCGGGGAAAAAAAGCCAGGCGACGGATTCCATCATTTGAGCGGAAATGAACGGTCACCTCGACGCCGGGGCTGGTGGGCGGGCACCGGCCGAGTTACCGGGGGAGGCTGCAGGGCCCGTGCGCGCCAGACGCCCTGTGACAGATTAAGACCGTGTGACGGGTGCTCATTACCCCGCCGTTCCTCAAAGATAGCAGAAGCTCTCTGCAGACATCAAACTGCCCTGGAGCTACGGGGTGTACAGATGCACAGGGCTTGAAAGCTCTCTCTCTCTCTCTCTCTCTCACACACACACACACACACAGATGTTTGTCTGTAAGAGTCGCCCTGACTTGGTATTTGTGCTATAAAATAAGTAATAAAATATTTACAATAAAAATACTACAGAAAGTGCTCTAAATCTGTCTGCTCCAATCCCCTATTGCAAGTCCAGCATGGGCTCATCTTTGGTTGCTACTCAATAGCATTGCGTTACCCTGCACTAGAGTGAAGTGCTTGTTCAGGGAATCGTCATCTTGAGACTTCAACACTCAGCCCGTCTGCCAAAATCTACATCAAGTCCCATTAAATTCTAGTGGTCGATGGTCAGTTTGACCCAAACATGAAGTTCAGTGAGCTGAAGTTTCATTCATTGTCCCACTATAATTCACTTTTATGCTCATGCTACATGTCATTTCTTTACTACAAAGCATTCTGATCCCAAGACCAAGAATTCAGTAGTCTGACAACAATCTGACAAATCAACTCGCAGGACAGACATATTATACTATCATGTAATCGCTGTTGCCAATACGATTGTTTCTTTTGTTTCAGGGAATGGATAGCAAGTAAGCTAAAACATACTGCATGGTGCTACTATAATTATATCGACAGCAGCTTTGAATGTAAAGAAGAAAGTGGATGATCGAGGCAGCCTCACGTTGATCTGTGAAACTACACCCACTAAAAAAGAGCCCCCCAAACACAATATACGAGGGGGGTGGGGTGTTTTGGGGGTGGGGGACATTGCCCCATGTGGGGATGACATTAAAACCAAGCCATTAAAATTAAACACATCAACCTATGCATGCAGGCTCTGAGGCATCAATAGAAGCTGCAGACAGGTGTGAATACTGCTGTAACTGAAAAAGGTCAAATAAAGGTGAACACTGCACACTGGGGAGGCGGGGGCCTCCCAGTAACCAATGGTGTGAAGGGGGTGTGGCTTTGGACATAAAATCACAACAGACATATGATTCATCCCTTCTCATAGCCCGGTACAATTACATTAGGACAATGGGTCAGTACTGGATTGTCATGCCTCTTATGCAGTGATGCCATTGTGTCTTTATGAATACAGACCATATGTGAACAGGTGTATCCTGTGCATTAGAATATTATAACGGAATCATTTGTGGCAGAGAAACATTTACCTGTTCATTTGCTTAGAGGACATCTCATATCCCCAGTGACTCACACGAGGGTATAAATTTAAATTTTATCCAAGGCACAGCTGGATATGTGCTCAAGGGCACAAAAGCAGGACTCCTCGCGGAACCTGACCCTGTAACATTTGATTCCATTAACTCTTACCTACCTGCTGCATATTCCTCATACTGACTGGAGTCTCAGATGAACACGCCTCACAAACACCAGAGCCCAGACCCCTCCAAACCCTCATTAATTCCTAGAACTAGGTTAGCTTTAACGCGCAAATAGCCAAAGGATAACAGCTAAGAACACATCAGACTACAAACACAATTTACATTAATATAACAGATTGCGAATAATGTCGAAAGACATAGTTAAACAAATAGACCAATGTTGATTTTCAGTTACTGTTGTTAATTTAAGGAGTGAGTGCTTTGATATCTGGTATGTATATGTCTTTAATTTGTTCATTGATATTAAGATGCTTCATATTTCCTGAGTACAAGGCATATTTTTAATCAGAGACTTTTAAAAAGCTGCTTGAAAGAAATGAGGTAAAAATGCCAATAACTATAAATACCTTCATAATGTATTATAATGGCATATACTGATTATTATGATGCATTATGAAGGTATCTAGAGTGCATTATAGATGAGGGCTTCATAAAACATTCATAATATATAATAAACACAGCTATAATGTGTTATGCCTTTATATAAATAGTTATTCCATGTTTATAATATGAATGTGTTATTAAGCATTATGAAGGTATATAAAATGCATCATGTTAACTGCTTTAAGTAAAGTTATAGCAAATGTCCTTGTATATAATGATTATAAATGTATATAATTTCTATTTTTATAGCTACCGGAAACTGTATGCATATGCATTTCACCCCATGTTTCTCCTGCAATGTCTTGTTAGACAGCATCCATGCATTTGCTTTGTGGAGGTGCCTGAAGCAGAGAGCAGCTGTCTTGTATAGATGACCCTTCTGCATCACAACGTCATCTCCGGAGATCCTTCTTCTTCTTCACACCTTCCGCTTTATTTGTCTTCATGGTATAAGCATCCAAACACTAAGTGTTAAAAGTTTTGAGGTACCCAACTTCCAAATCTAGGAAGCCATCCAGGAATTTAAGGTATGACTCATACTTACAGGTGACATGCTGGCTCAGTAGGTAGCGGTGTCGCCTCACACCTGCAGAGTTGGGTGTTTGCATCCTGCCCTCGCTCTGACTTTGCATGCTGCCTTTCTGTTTCCTCCCACGGTCCAAAGACTAACAATGAGATACCCAAAATCATCAACAGTGTGCACCCTAGCATAGTGTCCATGGTGTAACCCCGTCTTGTGCGCAAAATCATCTAGGTAAATCCTCAGATCACCCTAGTATTGACCAACCGGTTGGAAGGTAAATAAAATAATGGCATTAATTGCATTGTTGACACAAAATTCACCAGAAATCACAAGACGTTGCTGCTCAAATGTTGCATGGGCATAAATAAAAAATGTGCTGTATGCCTTTCAGAAGGCGCACTGGGGAGTTTACATGCTCCTTATAGATGGGGTAGTGCTGTCTATTTTTGCTGTTGCTGTGCAAGGGAATGTACTGCAGAGATCCTCTGACAGAGGGCTGCATAACAGCACAAAGCTGGATACAAACACGAGTATGTTTTGTTCCGTAGTTTTTTTCCCCCAAATAACTAAATAAGAAGCAGAATTTCATCCTCATTCATCATTGTGTGGAAGGGAATAGAGGGTTTGGATGCCTTGTAGGCCTAAGTAGTCCTATTTCACTTTTAAGAACAATTCTATTCAATTGTTAGTTAATTTGAAGTTATGTTTTCTATCTGAAATGATATAATTGCTCTTTTCAAGGTCTTCATTGAACCTACTCTTAATATGTACATATAATACAACCAGTGGTGTCCTCCGGGTACTCCGGTTTCCCCCCCACAGTCCAAAGACATGCTGAGGCTGATTGGAGTTGCTAATTTGCCCATAGGTGTGCCTGTGTGTGTGAATGGTGTGTGGGTGTGCCCTGCGATGGGCTGGCCCCCCCATCCAGGGTTGTTCCCTGCCTCATGCCCATTGCTTCTGGGTAGGCTCCAGACCCCCCACGACCCAGTAGGATAAGCGGGTATAGATAATGGATGGATGGATGGAATACAACCGGTGTTGGTATTTTAGGTTGAGCATACTATTTAGATCCAGGAATTTTTTTTGTCTAATTCCCTAACCATGATTGTACAGGCCTGATGTATATACCACTAATCTTAGCTATTCATCTTTTCAGCTACATTCAGATACATACCAGGCAACAGATAAGAGGATCATCTCTTCCCTTCTGATCTCATCCCTTATAATCTGGATGACAAATAAAGCATTTTTGCCATCTTAATTGGGAACAATGCAGGGCAGGTGACTCATCTGGTCTTCCTCGATACATAATGCACGTTCTAATCTAAAACTTACATGACTAGTTCATACAACTATAATCAACACAAGGCAAAAAGATAAACGGTAACCCCCATATAATAATATCTGCGGCACAGTTTGGCAATTAAATGCTCAAAGGGGAGGATTTCAGAAATGAACACCTGGATGTACAGGGCATGTCATTTAATAACTCATGGAAAAATGTATAATTAAATCAGAGAATTTCCTCATCCTTCCTCTCAAACATCTCAACACATAGGCATTCGAGGCACAACGGCCATTGCACATAAGTCGGTGTGTTGATAAAGCAGTGCATCTTAAAGATTCTTCTGCATTGTCACGTGATTATATGTCATACTGTTGGATATTCAAAGCAATTTTCTCTTGCATCATTTAAGTTAAAATGATTGGTGCATTAGATGAGCATTGACAATGTCTATTAATAAAAAACACACATTTGACAAATATCGCAACAGACATGGCAGTAATGCTAATAAACAATAATTGTATGAATTATGTATTACAAACAGATAGACGAGCTAGCTCAAACTTAATCAATGGTGAATTTTTACATAAATTGCTTTGCAAAACTATAAAAATGCATTCAGCTTTCTGGTTTTACTTTAAGGCTTCTGGTAGCAATACTTAAGTAGCAATAACGTTTGCTAATATTCGCAGCTCACACAAAATCCCATAGAAATAAACTGATGATCAGAAGTGTATTCTAATTCTTTCTACTGGCGCTATGTTCACCACTAATGAGCCTCACAATATGTTCAATGACCTCTGCCTGTAGGCAACAAGTATTTCTTCTGATTTTGAAATAAAAGTATTTGTCAGACATCATCAGAAGACTATATCAACCATGAAGAACCAATGGGCTTCAAGGAGCTTTCAGAGCAAATTGTAATGTGATTAACTCTGTAGTTGCAAGCGGAGTAAACTAGGAACCCAGATGGAGAGAAGTAGGCCTTTTGATTTCGGTAAAAAGTCATGTTAACAGTTTATTTAAAGCAATCATCATAATGCATTATAGATACCTTCATAATGTCACGCTGGAGGCAGCAACGTAGCAGGAAGAAAGGGTTTTATTTTCTTTTCTTTTTTTTTCTTTTTTAACCCTCCACCACCCCCCCTCTGCGGGGGACTACTTTATTTGGATTTAGTTAATTAATTAATTTATTTGTTTGTT
>JAODUD010000110.1:900081-918992 GCA_026784285.1 Stomatorhinus walkeri
GGGGAAGGCACAGGACAGGGGCACGAGAGGAGGGGAGCGACGGACACAATGGGGTCAGGCAGGGAGAGCGGGTCAGGACCGGGATCTGGGCTAGGGAGGCGAAGGAAGGAGTTAGGGCAGGCACACCAGGCAGACAGAATGGGCACGGGAACAGGGGACCACGAGAGACAGAAGAGTGCTCGCTAATGCCAATGCCTACCAGGCTGGTCTGGCTGTGGCATGTATATTCGGGACCTGATCAGCGGGAGTACTGCGGCACCTGTCGGGTCCCGCCCCTGTGGGCGTGACAGCAGTGCCAATTAAAATGAATTTCCTGAAAGCCTTTGGCCTTCACTTAAAGAATGATCTATTACAAATGTTGTTTTTATTAACAGAGATAGCAAATTAACACCTGTCACTATGAAACACTGGACATGCAGCAGACATAAAGCTGTTTAACTAAAAACATATGCTAATGTTTCAGCAGCAAAGTTACTAATATCAGGACAAATACGGAAATAAATACAAAGTCCGTAAATTGAACGTTTTCCCTCCTGGTAAACAGCCTTCACGGTGTTCTGTAAATGAGCTGCCTGCCGTTACGGTTACAGTTCCAGCCTTTAACGGGTTAGCGTCTGATGGGAAGCATGCAAAATCCCTCTCAGTGCCACTCGAAACCGGGAGAACCTGGAACTCGAGTGCGACGGCTCACGGATAAGGTTTTTAGCTGAGCAGGGCTTTGACGCGGTCCCCAAAGGACAGAAAACGACAGTGCTAAAATCTAATGGGGGGAGAAAAAGTGGAGTCAATCAAAAATAATGACCAAATCTTTCAAGTTCGATCACGGCTGCCCTATAATAATGTGTTAGACAGGGTGCAGTGCTAGGCACTGCATGGCCCTTGCCACGCTTTTAGACGGGGTGCAGTGCTGGGCACTGCATGGCCCTTGCCACACTGTTAGACGGGGGGCAGTGCTGGGCACTGCATGGGCCTTGCCACACTGTTAGACAGGGTACAGTGCTGGGCACTGCATGGACCTTGCCACACTGTTAGACGGGGGGCAGTGCTGGGCACTGCATGGCCCTTGCCACACTGTTGAATATGCACAGAGCAGCAGGGACCCAGCAGATAATTACACACTGTTCTGCGTCAGAAAACCTCCAGAACAGCCTGAATGTTGCTGTTACGTTTTTCTTTTCTTTTCTTTTTTAAAGACAGCACAAGAATACGCTTTCAATGAATATTTTTGTCAAATCCATTTTTTTCTCCAGACTCCGAATGGGGCCCATAGTGAACCATTACTGTCAAAATAACCATTATATATTTACTTTTTTTATATTTCATTTTTTCCCCCAGGGTCCATTGTCCTTTCGACAGATTTTGTATGTTTGGGCACTAATTGCGGTTTATAATGGAGGTGTGTGTTTATTTTCTTTGAGCCTGGACTGCTCTGTCTTTTCTTATTTTTCGCGACGCCCAACCCCCCCCCCTGCCCCCCACCCAGACTGAAACTGTTCACACTCAGCAGGTGACAGTGAGAAAACAAGCTGTTATTTTCTGAGATGGCTCTTCTACCTACCCACCCCATGCTCTTTCAAGCATGATACAGAAAACCAAGCCTTCGTCTTCACAACATACTTATTATTATCCCGTATGTGTCCGTACTCTTGATTATTTGCCAAAGCATTCCCCACCTGCATTCTAATGATATGGCTTCTCTTATTCCTTACCTGATAATTATTTTCTGTCCCTTGAAGTCTATTGTATGGTTTATCTCAGCTCCCCGAACGCCACGCTATACACAGCGCTTGCTCATGGCCCACTTCCACACGTCCTCGCATCCACAAGCCAGGCCGCACAGGGAAACCCCGAGCCAATGTGAGTGCTCTTCATTAGTGCCAGACAGTGGACTAGCAGGGAAACGTGTCCACTGGGTCGTTTTCTGCTAACGGGGGGACCAGCAGAAGATGGAGGGGGGGCTCTGTTATTTCCTCCGCCCCCAGGCTAGCGGTGGTCATCTGGAGCCAGTTACATTGGAAGCCCCGTGCAAGTTGTCCAAATGAGATGACAGGATTTTAGGGCCTCCGATAAATAGTTTCGACACTGTCGCGCAAATTGGATCTTAATGTCAACTGTTGGAATAATCCAGACGCAGACTTATTGAGATGTGCTAATGTAATGTTATAATAATGTGAATCGTTATCACCGAATTAATCTCAAATCATTACGATACACATTAATTTCATTATAGTAGCTGTTTTTCTGTTGTATCACAATAATAACGATCTACTTCGAGGAATAGTTTCCGGCCGCATGCACACCCCCATTTTACCTGTGTAAATTCCAAAGCACCCATATTCCTGTTATCTATCTATGTGTGAGTTTTACTAGGTCCTTGGTGGCCATTTTAGAAGGTCTATGATGTGGAGAGCCTGATTGAGGACCAGACTGTGACTGGGGTAAATATTAAGGAAGATTAAGGATTAGCAAAGACAATAGGCTAATTAAAATTCAAATAGCAAACAGAATTCCTATGATAAGAGGTCTGCTCTTGGTTGTAGTTATCTGTGAATCTGTGAGGGCGGGGCAAAATAGTCATGTGACCATAATTAGTTTCATTCACTTACTTCTTTGCACCTGAAGTTATAACTTATAAGTTATAACTGTGAAATGCTTTATTGTACTTTATTTAACCTAGTTAGTCCTGACGACTTGCCTGGTGTCGTGCTTTTCAACCAACAAACCAAGTACTTAATTTTCATCATAACAACCTTGTTAAGATAAAACAAAAACAATCAGTGAGTGACCGGTCCCTGTGTGTTGGCAAGAGTGCCCGCTTTGAAAAACACCATTAAGGGAACAGTTTATAAGGCTTATCCTGGAATTGCACAGACGGCTCACTCTCCCTGCACACTCGCCAGCACTCCAGCCTCGGCCAAGATATCTGCCCGCCCAGTCGCTCCGGAGAGAGTTTCAAATCCAACATTAACATCTCCGACTCAGCTGCTAGAAATGTTATTCTAATTAACAAGGGATTAAGTCATAATCTTGCCTTGTAATACAGTCTGGATGGGAATTTCAATGTAGAGGGCAAAAATAAGCATTTAGCATCTCAGTAAATTACTCTTGACCCAAGGACAGGAGGCTACGGGCCTGCCTGCCGACTGCCAAATAAAATGCCCGTCCCTGCCAAAATTTTATTAAACCATTACCAAATGCACGCAATTAACATTGCTGTAGGTGGAAGCACACTTGGTATAATATTTTTAACTTTCAGGAAGTTTGAGAGGCCCTAAATGTAAATATCTTGCATTGCAGGCCAAGATTCACAGAGGCAGCATCGTAGCCAGGAAAATCAAGAAGGATCACTCCTGACCAAAGAGGTGAATTAGCTGATTGGGCGGAGTGTTGGGGCAAACCACACAGGGAGACTGGGGGGGGGGTTGTGGGCAGCTGCTCTCCATCCACCACGGAGACTCGGGACCTTTTAGGAGGCCACGCAGACGCCGCCAGGAGGGGGCAGGTCCCGGGTAGCAGTGAGCGGGCCCCGGCGTATGTGCTAAGTCATTGTTTTCCGCTCAGCTAAGCAGCAGAGAATTGATATGCTACGAATGAAGTGCGATGACAATTAAATGAAGCGGCTCCCGTGTTATGGCCATCATGCCGCCCCCTTTCACTGCCGCCCCACTTATCTAATCTAGTCACATGATGCGTGGCTTATTTTATTACCCAGTAACCCCTAAGACTTCACCCGGCAAACTGTAAATGTTTGAATAGGCCTATCTATTAGGGTCTCCCAATAAAGGTACAGTGCAAGTTTCTTTTGTAGATATATAATCTTTAACAAGGGCAAACAAACAGTAATTACTAAGCTCATACTCATAGCCAGAACTGTTGTTAAATCGATAATTATTTCTATGAATTATTTTTTTATTATTTCTCAGTTTACTTGTACACAATATAGTTTTTACCTCGAAAGTTTCACCAGATAATTTGTGTTTTTCAGTAAAATTTACAGATTTTTCCTAATTTGAAATAGATTCTTTGTGAATTACTTAGTTTTAGTTGCACTTCCCTCTGACCTTGCTTTTCCAAAAAGGTCTTTCTGGATAGTGTTAATGACATAGAGGATACAGATTTAGAGGGATCACAAACATAATGTGATGCAAGCACAGAAACTGATGTAAGCCAGCATGGAACGTGTAAGTCCACTGGAAAGTCCACTTCTCTTTTGGCTGCTGGAAAATATTCTGGAGGAGCACTTGAGATGAATGAGTGGGTGCAGAAGGTCCTGATTGTAAGTGAAGAGATACAAGTCACAAGATATGTGAAAAGGTGCGAAAACCAATACAATGATCACTGATAGGCTTCTGAAGATGCAGGCAGATTAAATTTCTCCACTCTGGTATCTCTGAGAGTACTGCGTATCATAATGTCCCAAAAAGAAAAACAATGTCCTTGCTATGCACACAAAGCACAAATAGCTATCTCTAGACACAACACACAATAAGCAACAAATCACCTGTGACTACCACTCCACCAAATGAGTGGCCAATGACCTTGGTAAGGTGACCCCGGTGCATTGCTGCCAGTACGTAGCCGCTAATTAGCTTCTGGTGTCTTTCTGCAACATGGCTGATGCGTCTGCATCAAACGCCTTCGTCCTCGGGACTGGGAGACGCCAGCGGTAAAATGCCGGGAAGTTGCACTGACATTGGACATTCCATCAGAAGCTTGGCAGTGTCCATCTCACTGGCCAGATGCGGACTGACCGTTCCCTGCTGCCTGCCGAGTTGTTTCACGCTGAGGCAGTGCTCAGGCGTTCCATCCCCGCCTATGACAGTGAGACGATGAAGTGACATAACAAGACAAAAAAGGCTAAAAGGTCACATGACTTCTCAAGTATAACATGGAGTGCAAATTATAAAGTAAGTGAAACAGAAGCAAACACATGATTTATATTACTGATTGAATGCGTATTATTTTTGTGACCAGCTGCATGCTCGTACCTCAAGGTAAAAGTAATGAATACACGCACACTCCTTATTTATTTATTTGTTTATTTATTTGTCTGCTTGTTTTTTTTTTATTACACAGGACACATTTTTTCATGTTACTAGCAGAATAGTGACATATAATGGCATTAATTGATCAAGCAAAAGAAAACGATTTTGTCTAATCACCCATGGTTAAACGATCCAGCTATATTTCAACAAATTTTAAGGTCGTATGCATAGGGTGCTTCCACAAATTTCATGTGATTTAATGAGACATTCACCAAAGTGTTTGTAGGATTTAACCATATGCTAGCATTTTGCTTTACTGGCTCTTTATGAAATTAATCAAAAGAAAAATGAAAATCGATTAAGCATGATTTAGATTGAGTTAGTACCATTTCGACTGACTGTGGGCTGCCCCAGCTAGCGTCACTGCGTTAAGTTAGTACACTCAGAGCTTCCACTGTGCCACTGTAATTTTGGCAGTTACACTTACTAGGTGCAGTGGAGTAATCAGCTGTCCAATTTGGCAGTTCTCAGCCAGTCACCAGCCAGAATTGTGACAAGAGCAAATTGAACAAGACTGGGTTAATGGCTTTGACTGCCACCAGTCTGCTTGCGGGTGCCATAAGTGGAAGGGATGAAACCAGTTGTCACGCAGCCCTGAATACGAATGGGATCTGGGGGCCTATGCATCTTCAGGCCAAAGCGGGGGCCAGCACGCCCCCTTTCATACACCCATTACACTACAGCTTACTCAAGTGTCTAACGGTCTAACGGTTTTACAGAACATGGTATCTCACCTGAACATATAATGGCAAGTGCTGCCAATTGCAGGACAGCAGAACAGACACACATGTGAACTGTGGCCCCAAAGGGCGATTAAGACATCGATAAAGAACCGCGCATTGACCTTGCTGACATTAAGGCATGTAAAATATTATGTTTGTCCATTTCGGTACAAATTATTCCAGAACACCTAGTGTGGCAATTCTCTGTATGACCATTCAGGTTTTTACAACCACCAGCACTCTATGACCCTCACATGGGCAGTTAGACCGAATCAGTCGAGGCGGCGTTTGTCAGAATCTGATGCACGGCTGAATCGTAAACCAGGTTAAATTTAAAGATCTGAAAAGGGTTGCTTTGTTTACTTGTTAACATTAAATGATGAAAACCATGTGATCAGCACAAACTGGATCAGATATCCACTGAGGCAGGGCAAAATCTGAATGCATTGCCTCTGGGCCGACCAGTAATTACTTGATAATGTAATGCATTGCAGTCTCGGTGCTAAATTACCATCAGTTAGTGCATTATAGGCAATGCCAATGACCCTTCGGTCGCCGTTGCCGTTTTTCACGGCTCTGCTCCAGTGGCCTGTGGTAAATTACCTTTCTATCTTATCTTCATTTTATTTGGACCCTGACAGCAAAAGAGGGCACTATTTAAAAAAAAAAACTCCCACATTCTCTTGGTATTTCACAGGGGCTTTAGAAATGATCCTGTTTTTAGTCTTAAAGGATACATTTCCTGCAGTTCATGAAAAATAAGACAAATGTACAACAGTTAAACACCTATTTTGCACATGAGCTCACACAAATATGTGATATTGCTGCTTGTAATAAAAATAAATAAACAAATAAATTCCATGACGTTCACCCATGTCCCCAGATCATTTTGTGAACCTGAGGGCCCAGACAGAGGTTCTGGCATTCCTATTTTTATCGGAGAACTTTAGAAAACAGCCCGTGTTTTCTGGTGACATCTGAAACATGATTATGGGTTTCACATGCTTATTTTATTTCTGCTCACAACAGACAGGAATTTCAAGTAAATATGATTTGCCGAATGTGGATTATGGAATGACATGCTTGGGCGTCGCTGGCAGCCTCCTACTCAGGCGTCACATCCACAGAGGTCTCCCTTGAGGAGCATCACGGTGCCACACTGCTTGGAACTGGATCATCTTTCCCGCACGGGGTAAAAATATGAAATTCTGTCAGGCTTGGATTAAAAAAGCGACGCAAAGAGAGCGGCGTTCTGGCTTTGTGGTGGCTCCAGCTTTCAACGATCTACGGCCCTTCGCGGTTTTGTCTTCATGTGCACCGTGAACCTCTCCTGGGGGAGGGATGAAAGCGTCATGGATTCCAGGGATGGGAGCGCAGAAGAAGCTACACTTCCCCCCCCCCCCCCCAGCCCCAGCTGTCGCCATCTCGAATCTCAAACCGGCGTTTCAAGACACTGGATGCAAGGTTCTGGCAAGTTGGGAACCCTGAAAGAAAGGACTGAGCAGGTTTGGGAACAAGCATACTTTATTTTTATTTTTTTTGCAACTTTTGGACTCGGGGTGGGAGATGCTCTCTGCGTTCATGCAGATGTGTGCTGTGCACTTGATCGCTACCGAGTGGTAACACTAAACCACAGGATCGTCACACCAGTTTCTCAAAACAATAAATGTGGACGTCACTTGCTACAGTACATTGATCCATAGGGTCTCTACCACCAGTGTTTTAGGCTCCATCTCTGGCTGCATGAACTTTCTTCTGTAGTTTAGAGATAAAGCCAAAGCCGAACTGACTCTAAGTTAATATAGACTTTATTCCCCCAGTTCTATTAGGGAAATATTACAAAATATGATAAATATTTTAAATATTCAAACCAGCCTACAGTATTTGAGGTTTGGGATGTCTCTCAGTATTCTCACTGTTGCAGCTTGTGGAGAAGCTTGATGAAAATGGAACAACATTGAAATGTAAAACAACCCCTTGATATTTCATAGATGAAAAAGCTAAAATATGTTCCCGATACTGTATATATTAATTATGGAAAGTATTCGCCGTAATTAAAGGGAAAAAGTAAATGCAAGCTTTTCTTATGAGACACCCAGCATAGTCCTGAAGGGTTTCTTGATGATAGTTCCAAAAAAGTTGATGAAGTTGAAGGTACGAGTTGGCCAATGATATCGACCTTTACTGAGTTTTTGCCAAACATTCTGTCAGCCATATCTACTTCCTATTGATCTTTGTCCAGCTGTTTTGTACAGTAATCTGTTGACACTTCAGTACTTATGAGCTTAATTGCTGTGATGGAACAGTCGTTGGCACTGTCGCCTCACTTCTGGGGCCAGGGTTCGAGTCTCCACCATGGCTCCGTGTCTGTGGAGTTTGCATGTTCTCCCCGTGTCATTGTAGGACTTCCTCTTGGTGCTCAGGTTTCCCCTCTCTCTTCAGAAACATGCTCAGGTTAAACTGGATTTACAAAGGAGTTGCCTGTAAGTGTTTATGGTGTGTGAGTGTGTGTGAATGTGCCCTATGATGGGTCGGGACCCCATCCTGGGCCGTTCCCGCCTTCCGCCCAAAAGCCCCTGACCCCTCCATTACCCTAAACAGGACTAGAGGATGGATGGAATTTTTAAGCTGTATATACTCCGTTATGCATGAATACTTGATGTCTCTGCATCCCCGAAGGGAGTGTGGAAGTCTTCGGAAACCTGAAAATGATCCCCCAAAAAGTAGGGCAAAGAGGAGAATCTGGATCTCTAGTACGGGTATGGTAGAGGAGCAGAGAGTGACACGTGTGAAGTAATACCCTACCGGAGCATGTTACTCTGGGTCAGGAACATGATGCGGAGGATCTGGTGGATGTATAGGGAGATGAGTGTAAGCAATCAGTCTGGGTAAATGACTGCCACATATAGCAGATACTTTTGTAAATAAGATATTGGCAAATGTTTGGGAATAGAACAAGAATTCTGGTGTAGGACACAACTAAGGTACAGAGGTGAGCAGGAAGGGCAGTTAAGGGGCATTTATACCCATATAAACCTTGTTACTTGGTCGAAATCCAGAACTCCTCCAGAAAATTCCCAGGTACCATTAGGAAACCCCAGCCCTACGTTTAATCCCGAATGTCTTTACGGCGGGAGAAAAGCGGGAATCCAGATGAAAACGAAGGGAGAGATGGGCCAGGAGGTAATCATGGTGCTTCTTATAACAATGACGAAAAAAGCCTGAGACAAGAGAATGAACCTGAAAGGGAGCCGCAGACGCGGGTGCGGGGGTGGCCAGGAGGACAGAGCGAAACAGGGGGAGACGGGGAGTGGATCTGCAGGCGAGGTAAGGCAGCGGGAATTAAAAAGAGGGAAGCTGCAGGGGGTGAGGCCGTGAACCTGTATGCTATAGATAACTGGTAACTGGATGTTTCCTAGGCTGTGCTGGATGTCTTTATTTTCTGACATGGAGTTAGGAAGGCTGGTGGCCCTGACGAATTGAAAAAGAAATTTATATCCAATGCAAATGCTGTTATGTAAAAGCAGTTTTTTTCATCTACTACCTTGACTAAGTCATTATTTTCTTGTTTCAGTATTCCAAGGTTACGATGTAATCTTGCAGTGAGATGTACCTTGGAGAGAAAAATCTGGTCTGAGTTTTGGGAATTTTTTTTGAATGAATTTCTGAAATATATGCATATTTTCCAGATCGTTTTCTGTCCCTTTGAACTTGATGATACGGAAAAAGAGAAATCTTGGCATCGCAACTATTTTTTTCCATTTAAACACAGAAGCATATGTGTAGAATTTGTGAGGAATACAGACAGAAGTTTCTCAGCTCAGGAACTGCAGAAATGCATGCAAAGTTATTGCACCAATAACCAAATCTCTAAATGTGTTGTTTATCAGAATTTTGTCCCTAACTTATGAATGATGCAAGTTTTTCTATCTCTGACAGTAGTGGGTAACTGACTAAGGCCTTAAATGGATCCTGTAGAGCTCAGCATTATCCAGACCAGTTTCTGTCTGCTTCCCTGTCATGGGATTAACAGACAGGTAGGATTCTCCAGCTAAAAGAGCTGCTGATTGAAAGGCCTTTAATTGGTATGCAGCATCATGTGCTTGAAACAGAGTTACTTTCAAATTGTCTGTGGGCCAGAAACCAGTACTATAGTCTCTCGGTTCAGATCTAATCCCACTTATAGACCATGGATACGTCCTGCAATAACACCAAGCCTCACTCCACTGCACCTGAATGGCCTCATAATTATATGCCTCATTGCAAAAACATTGCCGGGAAAATGATAAGTTCCTTTTATGTGTCTTGGGGGGCAGCGAGTATTTAATGAACAGCTGGTAAAAACAAAAGATTTCCAACCTCATCAGGTGAATGGATTCGCTGACCATGAAGTTGTTTTTTCTACATTCAAAACTCAAGTTCAGCGTATTGAAGAATGCATGAACAGGAAGTTAGGATTATGTGAGGTTCCTAACAATAACCAAAAAGGGCATCATAATCTCCCACATCAAAAGTCTGCACACCATACGTCCAACAGCACGGCCTATATGACATTTATTCATAGGTTCATTGTAATTACTCAGCAAATGGAATCCCCTACCCGTTTAAACCTAATGGAGACAAAGAATCTGCCATGCTGAATTCTCAGGTTTTAAAAATAAAGGAGAAGGGTGGGCGTGTCTTTAATAACCAGACTGCTGCTTGATTGGTGCTTGTGGAACCACGCCTTCAACGTTGACAGCGTGAAATGTAACAGGGGAATACATACAGCCCTTCTTGTAAGAACACACATTTCCCCTCAAGAACACTTTTCCCCTTTATGCCTGTAAACATTCCAACTCACTATTGGCACTTTAAATGCTATTGTACTTGAATGCTATTGTAAATTGTACATTGTATGTTATTGTATATTGTATGTGCACTGTTTGTATCGTATAAATGTTATTTGTCCATACTTTTCTGTTCTTGTTTTATTTGCTATTTATTGTCCTTTACATTTAATTATTGTTTAAATATGAATATATATACACAAGCAGCTACTGGAATCCCTCAATTAAACCTCTGAATATCCCCGTCGACCATGACTTAACTTATTGGTAAAAAGTTACATTCTTGAATTTGGAAAGATAAACTTTTTACCTGTATAGGAAGCCATGCTTGATGAGGACTGCTGAGGTACTGCATGTTAGGAATGACCCTTATATTGAACACCACAGAACACAAACTTTTGCTCACTTTGCAATTCTTTATGCAAGTCAGAAATAGAAGGAATAACAGACCCAAAGACAGAAGAACAGCAGCCACTGCCTGCTGCCTCACTTCTCCCTCCTAAGGACATAAATGCCGCGGCAGTTTGAGCGGAAATGGGAGCCTAGGTCCTCAAAATTGCAGAAGGGAAACTTCCCGAAAATATGGAACAGTTAGCAAAGGTTCTGAACTGATCGGTCAGGTATGTAGGTTAGCCCATAATATTTGTAGCCACATTGGGTAAAATTTTATAGAAAGGAAACAAAAAATGAACATTTTGCAAGGTTTTAAATGTGCATATCTCATGTGGAACATAGATATTTAGCTTTTTCAAGATATGCAAGGTTTTTAATTAGTAATTACAACTGGGTTTAACCTTTCCTTGGCCCGGCCAGAGAAGCATGGCCATTATGAGTGATGTAACATCTTTTAAAGTGATAGGTGAGAATTATAAATGAATTGTTGAGGATGTTGAGATCTTGGCCTCCTTATGCAACCCATGTCTGATCTGGAGTGGATTTCTGACACGAAGGCTTGGAGAGGATTACAACACAATGCAGCAAAGACGCCAGCCAACTGTGATCTGTTTTCCACGGCTGGAGGGAGAGGGTGGAAAAAGACTCGTGTAATGAAGAGCATTCATTGTTGTTAAATCACAGTACGGTGCCAGAACATGCATTGATATATTTATCACACCTTACATTCAGTCTTAGGGCAAAATGACCAGCTAGAAGTCTGGGGAACATGTAGCTTGCATAATATCATTAGTACACAAGGTTCTCCGTAACTATAAATAATGTCTTGGGGCACTCTAAGTACGTCGTCAGAAAATTTCATAAATGATTTAAAATGGAAAAAAAACATATCTGTATAATAAAATATTATGTTGGAAAAGACTTTGGTTCATTTACAGTAACAATCTGCAAAATATATTTACATTAAAGGGGCCCTATTATGCTCATTTTCACTGTTCTTATTTTTATTTTGGGACCTACTACAACACATTTACATACTTCAATATTCCAAAAACACATTATTTTTCTCATATTGTACATCTCTATTCATCCTCTGTCTGAAATACTGTTATGCCATAAGCTCCACCCCCTGATGAGCTCTGATTGGTCAGTGTGCTCTGATTGGTCAGTTTGCCTGATTGGTCAGCTTGCCCTACACATTCCACCCCTACCTTCCAATCTGTAGACCAGGGTTGGGCAATGTTACCCAGAAAGGGCCATTGTGTATATGGGTTTTCATTGCAAATTCTTAATGAAATTATTAATTAAAGGACTGATTAGTCAAAGAATCCTCAAACATGGGTTTGAGCAGTTGACCTAAAGGTTATGCAAAAACCTGCATACAAGAGGATAAGATTGCACACCCCTGCTGTAGACAGATCCTTGCAGGTAGACGGCCAATAAGGATTGTGTTATGTGGTGACCTAACCATGTCACAGAAGTAAGAGCTGGAATTCCATGGAGGTGTTTCAGATGTTGGACATCCTGTCTCCTCAAGGTAAATAACAACTGTATAAAAAGTAATTAAAATCACAGAATGAATTGTTCTGTGCCAATAACTGCTGTTCATATGTGGATAATTCCTAGTGTATAAATGAAGGTGTTTGTAATGGAAATGGAAGCAGCAGTGATGGGGTGTAAAAAAACCTGGATTTTAAATGATTAAAATGACTGAGTTTGGGGTGAAAAATCATGGAGATTTAGGTCATTCACTTGAGAATTCTGCCTCATTGGCAGCCTTACAAATCACCTTTTCATGGCCTGATCTCAGACCACACGGAGCTCTTCCATGCACAATCTATGCAGTTGCTTCTTTAGTTTCCAATTCTTTTTCATCAGCAGAAACTGTTGAGAGGATTGAATCGTAGATCTTTTGCTCGTGGTACTTTGTATTACACTAAGACGTTTTGATGGCAGAACGAAAAATTATTGATTCAGAGAGATAACCAATCAGATTGTAGAGGAGGTGGGTCCAAACAACTAGAGGAGACGACACCAAGACATCTGATTGGTTGGTCTTGCTATCAGAATTCTTGCTATACATGAAAAGATATGCTCTCAGAACTTTTTTGTGTAACTAAAACATCCATGGGCAGTCAAATTTTTGTCAAATCATGACAGTGGATTTTTATTATTTCTATTATATATACATTTTATATAATTATATATTTTTATCCAAGGCAATACAAATTTGTCTGGACATTTTAACCATGTTTTGAAGAAGTCAGAGGAAAAGCTAGGAGAACTTTCTTATTTTGCTACCTGCAGGATTTTTGACTTTACCTCCAATCATCTGATCCTGATATTAATCTGGATGGTGACCGAGCAGATTAACGGGGCCAAATTAAACCATGTGCATTTAGACTCCCACTACTGGATATAGTAGCACTGTAGGCTCTGTTTTTTCCCCCCCGTAGTTCACTAATATGGCGGGTTGGCACCACGGCGTTTTAGGTGAGTGTGCTTGCCAACTCCAGCAATTCCAGGCAATTAATCATGAGATGTGGACGAAGGCAGTGTGTGGCTAAGCAGAGGGTCAAACTGCGGCTATTACCGGGAAGACTCCACGTGGCGGCTTCTTGTGTTAACCCCAATGCCCCCCCCCCCCCACTCCAGGGCTCTAGTCAGCATGGAGATCACAGCTGTCTCCCCCACTGCTCCACAGCTGCAGGGGTCGCTGGTTCCACCCCTGCACTGTCTCTCCGCCACATGCAAGTTGGACGCATTCCAAAACACATCCCATTTTATAAGTGCGGCAACATCCAGATATCTGGCCACACTATTGCAGTCTCCTCTACCTTTGTAAATGATTAATTATTACAATTCTCAGACTAAACGTTTTGCTTAAAATATTGCCATGAGATATTTTTCCACAAATCCTGGGCGAGGAGCTGAATCTGTTTGGTGCCTGTATGATTAGGGCTGACACCAAGGATTAAACTCCTGTGGCATTAGTATCTCTTCTGGTTAGACACACTAATTTTTGATAAAAAAGCGTGCCGCAAATACGAACAAAGATTCCACGCTAAATTTGCAGCATATATTCCATTGGATGCAGACATGGGTTGCTTGTTTCAGAAGGATCTCTGCTGTTCTACCATTGAGCGAGGTAGGTCGCTAAGACTTAAAATATCCAGATGGGAAAATGAGTGAAGAAGTCATTTTGAATGAAAATCGTCAGTCAGGCTAATAATGTAAATGTGTCATTGAGGTGCTGTCTCCATTTGGGCTAGATTAACGGAGTGCCGCCGGCCTGTGTCAATCGCCCTAACAGAATGACATGGGTCCTGATGTTCATAAAAAACCAACTTAAATCTGCAGAAGATGCAGAATTAGCTATAGTGGGAAACCAAAAATTCTTACAATGATGGACGTTTGGCAAATGAAATTCAATGAGGATGTCTGCAGAGTCACATACGCTGTAGGTAGTTGTATGCTCTATAGATACAGTATTGGGGACAAAACAGGGCAAAAGGTGTATGTTGCAAAGATAACTATGATAGAAAGATCTCTTAGGTAATTTTTGGTACTTTTAACAAGATGTTTAAAAATCTATTATATATATATATATATATACATATATATATATATATAATCATTTACAGTTGAAGTTGAAGAAAATATGCCTAAACCGTGCAGTGCACGAATAAAAATCCAGCTGCATAACTGGAACTCTGGTCACATCGCCTCAAACAGAATACTCCAGCTTTGGTGAAAGTTCAGAGATGTCCGAGTCAGGAGAAGTTTTCAGACATGGACAGGCTATTAAAATGTTTCTCAGCTTTGGGATCTCGATGTCTCTGTAACAGTGGCAGTGGATGGTACCTCTCAGGAAAAAAAGAGCATAACACAAACAGGTTTATTAAATCTTCTCCCTATCCTGTAATCTTTACAGCCACTAAAAAGTAGTATTATTATATAATTCTGTTAATAATAGCACAAGCTATGACTGAGGTTGCTTAGATGATACCAAGAACTTCTTGTCACGCCCTGCATCCCTGCCCCTATTGTTCTCTCCCTAGTGTGACTTTAACGAGCCACACCTGTTACTAATCTATCTTACGTCTTATTTCTGCCCTCATATGACTCACTCCAGCTGCTCCTCATATGCTCCCTCGTTAGTGGTGTATAAGAGTGCCTCCTAGTGCTGTGCTCCCCAGTCCGGTCATTTGATGTCACTACCTGCTCCTCTATGTGCCCTGTGCCTAGTGTGTCACACCGGGCTGGCCCGATCCTCCTGTGTGCCACGCCGCCTCGTTAACCTTGTGTAGAATCTGTACATTTACCAGCTATTCTTTGTTTCCTGCCATTAGTTCTGTGTATTTCAGTCCGCGTTTGAGTATGTTTCCCCGGTCCAGTCATTGACGTTATGTGTGTTTCATGTGTCCCTGGAAGGATTAATTCCTAATATCACCATTCCCTCCAGTTCATGTTTCCCTGCTCTGTGCTCACATGGGTCATGACAGAATGACTTCAACTATATTTTTATAGCACATTTAAAACAACTATAACTGACCAACGTGCTTCACAGCTTAGCCAGCAATAAAACAAGGAACAATAGAGACAATACAATACAAAAAAATACAATGAAAATAAAATAAGGTACAGTAACACTGGACTAAGATGTCTCGGCTCAACTCGAACCAAAAGCCAAGGAAAATAGGTGGGTTTTAAGTAAGGACTTGATCTGACGTTCTGAGGTAAGCGGTTCCACAGGACAGGGCCTACAGCTGAAAAGACCCAATCCCCTCTATTTTCGAGCCTTGTGCTGGGAATGTCCAGAATCATCTGATTAGAGGACCGTAGCGCCGAAACTGGGGTGTGTATACTTAAAAGCTCAGATAAATGAAAAGGGGCAAGCCCATTTTGAGCCTTAAAATAAGCAATAAAATCTTAAAATCAATTCTAAAAGATACAGACACCCAGTGGATAGAAGACAAAACTTGGGTAATGTGCTCCTGCTTTTTTGTCCCCGTAAGGAGCCGAGCAGCCGCATTTTGTACTAACTGTAGTCTCCGAATACCAGAGTGCCCCAGGCCTGCATAAAGGGAGTTACAGTAGTTGAGCTGAGTAGAAATAAAAGCCTGGATCACTCTCTCAAAATCCCTACGAGGGAGATAGGGCTTGACTTTGGCTAGCTGTCTGAGTTGATAGAAACTTGTTTTAACCACATAACTAATCTGTCTGTCAAATTGAAAACCACTGTCAAGAATAAAGCCGAAATTCTTGGTAAAAAGTTGAGTATTAAACCCTAAAATGCCAAGAGTGTGAGCAGAGTCATTGAGCTGTTCAGGGTGACCAAAAACAACCATCTCAGTCTTATTCTCATCAAGACATAGAAAGTTCAAGTTGAACCAGGTTTTCAGGTCACTTAAGCAGTTAAGCAGTGGTTGAAATGACTTCTTATCATTAGTTTTCATGGGAGATAGATTTGGATATCATCAGCAAAGCAGTGGTAAGAAACTATCAAATAGGGCAACGCATATAAAGAGAACAGCAAAGGACATAGAATTGACCCGGGTGGAACACCATTCGACAGAAGGGCCACAGAGGAAGAAAAATCAGCAATTTGGACAGAAAAAATCCTTTCCAACAGATAGGACTTAAACCATTTGAGGGCAGCGCACTTGATACCAACACATTGTTCCAATCGAGATAAAAGAATAGAACGGTTGACTGTATCAAAGGTAGAGGATAAGTCTAAAGGCACCAACACGGCAGATTGACCTGAGTAAACAGCTAAAATAAGATCAATAAAAACTCTAAAGAGGGCAGTCTGAGTACTATGGCGGAGCTTAAAGCCTGATTGAAACTTCTCATAGATGCTCAATTCATCTAAGAAAGACCGAAGACTGAAGTTGGTTAAAAACAACCTTCTCCTAAACTTTAGACTTTAGACTGGACTCCCGAAGACAAAGTTACCCCAACCGAGGATCACTACCTCGGCCTGGTCAATGGGTTGACATACTGGCTAGTACAGCCAAAGTCCAGGAGGATCCCATGGCTCGGGCTCTAGCCAGCCAGTGGAGGGATGTCACTTACCGAAGATGTGAACCTTGCTGGAGAGGTGCGCGACAATCTCCAACAGCTGTTACAGTGAGATAAGACCCAACAGGTAGCTCTTAACAGCGGGCTACTTCCCGACCAACTATCGGAGCTTCCAGAGGCACCCTAGACTCCGTCGAAAGTAGCTAGCCAAAGGAATAAAAGGCAGAGAGATCGGAAGCTGGAGGACAAGTCAGTAATCTTCCTGGAGGTTGTCTCCATCTCCACTTCTTCCCCCGTCGGGTGTCAGGAGGAGCCCCTCCCGATTTTAAACCCGGTGGTGTTCATGCAGGAAAGTGCTTCCCTGAAGAGTTTTCCCATCGATTCGCTGCCAACACCGGCAGCTCGTCCCTCTCTCGGGACGTACCTGGTTATTAAAGGGGCCAGGTCGGTGTGGTATACCATCCCACGGGTACCCAAGGTCCTTAAACGGGCAGTGCTTGCTACCGAGGTGCAAACCGCGGCTCCAGCCCCCATGGTTGTTGCATCAGCAGTGGATGTTCCATCCCCCACAGTTCCTATGCCAGTGGTGGATCCTCTGTCCCCCGCAGTACCTGCTCTGGTCCCCATGGTTCCTGACCCACTGGCTTTACCCCCTGTGGGCCATGCCCCTGTGATTCCTGCTCTTGTCGTTTCTGCTCTCCCCCTTCAGAATCCTGCTGCGCCTGATGTTCCTGCTCTGGCCCCTGTGACTCCTGTAACCCCAGCCCCCATGAAGCCTGTCCCCAATCCACCGATCCACAGTCGAGGGGACACCTGCGCAGGGGTCAGGTCCCAACAACCCTGCCCCCTGGCTCACCCAGGCTGTGGCTCAGCGGTTGCCTGCAGTCCGCCGGGCTCCTGTTTGATGGTCACCTGCAGGTCCCCCTCTGATGCCTTGTCGGTCACCGTCGGCCTTGCCTCTGAGGCCTTGTTGGTTGCCTGCGGATTCCCCCACTGCGACTCGTCAGTCGCCTGTGGGTCCCCCCACTCCAACTCGTCTGTTGACTGCACCTTTGCCAACTGTGGCTGCGCTGTCACCTACCGTGGCTTCACCTCCCTCCTCACTTTCACTGATGTCCCCTTCACCTTCCTCCTAGCCTCCTCTGGTGCACCTTAAACTTCATTCTCGCCTCATTTGCCTGTCCCACTGCCTGCCTCCTCACCCCCTACAAGGTCGCCTCCTGTCTCACTTTTGTTAGGGTACCCCCGGCTCCTCCTCCTCATCCCTCTGTTTCTCATTTGTTTTCCAGGTCCCGTGTCCCTGGTGTCGTCCCTTCGCATGCCCGGCTCAATCGATCTTCCTGTATGCCACAGCCCCTCGTTAACCTCGTGTGGAATCCCCATGTACCAGTTGTTCCTTGTTTCCTGCCATTAGTAATGTGCATTTTAGTCTGCGTTCGAGTACGTTTCTCTAGTCCAGTTATTGACGTTACGTGTTTCATGTGTCCCTGGAATGATTCATTCAAATAAACCCCTTGTTTCCTGATCCTGCGACTCCAGTTCATGTTTCCTGGCTCCATGCTTACATGGATCATGATATAGTGGTTCTGCCTGATCCACCCTATCCTGTTTTGACCCCATGTGGTGTGTTTCCTTTGCTCTGCCTGTAGGGTAGTTTCTTTTACTAAAGCTCCTTTTGGTTTTCCCCTACGCCTACCTTGCCTCCATTCTTGCCCATGACTTGACAGTTCCTATCAATGCAAGGAATGATGATTGCATCAGATTATATAAATGACCAGATTCTAATTATTAGCTTGTACTGACATTTTGTGTTGCTACAGAGGTTTAAACTCACGCAGTAAATCTGATATAATATGATGTCAAAGTTACCCACATGTCCAATTGTACCTGCAGAC
>JAODUD010000110.1:984660-1003536 GCA_026784285.1 Stomatorhinus walkeri
AAGGGAAAAAAAACAGATATTTATCACACTATGGGGACATTGTGTCCCCATAAGGATAGGTATACCCGCTCACACATCACGCAACCACACACACACACACACACAATGCAAAATTTAGAGATGCCAGTAATCACTATTTGTTAACAAGGGTTAAAAAGTATGCATTATAAATACTTTACAGACCAGTAGCAGGCATGTAGACATGGAGGAAAATATCAGGTTGCAACCCCACCCAGCCCCTGAATTTTGTTTGCCACCGATCAGGCATGTATCCAGGAACAAAGTTTATGAGTTTGAACCTCCTATATTCTTGCCCCTCGTAACCGCCCCAGGTCTGACAGTAGGGTTACCGATCCCGCCCACAAAATATATTTACAGCTAAAGACCTGACCAACATCATCATTTTGGATGACTTTATTAATTCACTACTTTGCATATTGTAGCCTTTTGATCCAGTGGCGATTCTAGCAACACGTGGGGGGGCCCTAGGTAAAGAACTCCATGGGGCCCCCCAACTCCCCCTCCCACAGCGTGGTAAAATGCATTACCTTTATTTTACTGTGAAGTGTAAATTAATAACATCAAGAAAGAGAATTTAATAACAAGATCTTATTTTCACTTTTCTGAAAAACATGAATACACGAATAAAGTAGATTTGTCGTTGCAGTGTGCTATGATATCGGCCGCCCTCGGGGCCCTCCTCGCAGCTCCGTGCCCCACCCCATTATCTGCACTGCCTGTCCTGTCACTGCTCCTCTGTTTCTTTCCAAGCTGACTAGGTGTGAAGTAACTAAATGAATAGTTTTGGGAGCACAAGGTTCAGTTCCCTCATTAACATCCACTTCTTGCCTCGTGCCGACGCGGCGAGTGACATCATCACATACACAGGCAGGCGGAAACAGAACATCTACCAGCTGTCCTCGCCCCCATCCTAGGCTTCGCTGCATGGATGAGGCCTCCTCCTCTTCGTACCACAACTAAAAATAAAGCCCGGCACTATTCCGCAGATCTGGTCTCCAGACTAAACTTTTCAGAACAGTTTATGCAAAAGTCAAAAGGCCAGCACTGCAGCTGGATCCGCCGGCCAGGGGAACACGACCTGCGGTCTGTCACCGCTGACAGGAGACAGTGAAGCAGGGCCAGATTCAATCAGCTGTCAATCACCCTGCATGATTAATGCCCTGGAACACATACTTAAGCCATTAAAGCCGTTACACGTTTGAAGTTCAAAACGGGAAAAAAGGCAAGGGATTGTGTTTGTTGAAGTAAAAATCATGGGAAGCTGTACTGTGATTTTCTGTAGAGCGCCGCCGTTAGCCTTGAGATTTTTTTCTTTAGCGTATAGCATTACCCAGAGTCCGACTTCATGCCCAGACGGGTTTATTTAGAGTAATATAAAACAGAATATCTCTGCAGAGATGGCAGCCCAGAGCGAGTCTGTCAGTGGAAAAATCAAAAGTTGCACCATTTAGCTTCAGTATTAATTTTTAGGTTTTAGTCGACATCAGATTCCTCGCTGTGAGTCATTTTCTGGATTTTCTTGCAGAGTGCATGCTGACGGGACACCTTCTAATTTTCCCCTCTATTGAAAAAGAATTGATGGGCACCCCCGATTAGCGCAGAGCTGAGGTTTAATATGACTTCACCCTCCCCAAAATCTCTTTCAGTTTGCAGATGTAGTTACCTATTTGCCTACTGTGACCGCAGCTACACTTGCATCTGATGAACGGCGATTGAGGAAAGCGATCTGGCGATGCCACGCCAAATGGGGGATACCGTGTGGACCGAGGCGTGTTTATCCGGAGGGGGTTTAAGCAGAGTCCATGCACACATGGACATGTTTACTACCCCCTGCTCTGGCTGTCGTATTACAAAAAAATAAGGTACCGACCTCTCGCTGACTTTAATATAAATCCCGGTGTTTTTAGGGGAACAAATCGCAGCATTCTCACAAAATTTCCATTTCCTGCTGCAAAGGAGTATTGCTGTCAAGTGTACAACAGTGCCCAGATGCAAGAAAAAAATCCCCAAAGTTAATGTGTTAAGGGCTGTACTTCATAGTTATTCAAATTCACTCCGTAGCATATTTTCACTTTTACTTTTACCTAATGGTATTTTATTTCACTTCTTGAAAATTGCAATTAAGTATTCTCCAGCCAGCTGCCACTGCACAGAGGAATGGCATAATACATCAGGATGTAGCCTGTGTCCTTATTTAAAAATTCATGAAGGACAGGTAAACAGGAACGATCAGCAGCTCAGTGTCAGGGCGAAGGCAGGGGACAGGAAGACCCCGCCATACTGGCACGCAGAGTAATGTATGGGGAGCCATTTCCATCTTCCAGAAGATTCAAGCCACCGCCATTTGCATCGCCTTTAAAATGTCAAACAAATAGCATTTCCAGGGATCGCATATTTCCATGAAGAATAGATAATGGCTTTCAAATGTTTTTTTTTTTTAGTCATTATTTTATCCAGATCACACTTGGCATCTGTTAATGTCAGTCTTTTGCTTTGATAAATTTCATAAACTGTTGCTTTCCTCATCTGTGACTTTTAAAATGAGTCACAGTCCATTACTTCAGAGTCTCTCACTTCTGAAACATGAAGTATTAAGTGTTTTTTTTTTCAAACTAAAGCAGTAGCTATAGTGAACATCGTTTCAGTGCACATCTCCTTCATAAGATGTCATTTGGGGCCTTTGCCATATGAACACGGGCGGTCTGCATCTAATTTATATGCATTAAGTGCCTTTGTTCAGATTGTTAAGTGAAGGTGAACTAGGTGCTGAATAATCTAAACTTCCGTGATTATTATTATTATTATTATTATTATTATTATTTTTCAATCCAAAGTCACGGTTGGCTAATAACAGCACACGGAACATATGGTGGTTGCCTAGCAATGTTCTTCATTAAATATACACTTCTGTGGTTCGTCATGATTCACGGCCTCAAATTAACTGAAGATACCATTTTTAAAATGAAATTCAATTACAGCAAATGCCGAACTAGCAAGATATTTGTGTTGAAGTACTGTAGGCATGGGAAATGCTGTAGTCATGCTATAACACTGTTAAACAAGGATAAAATATTATTGTTACATTAGAAAGGCTTTCTAAGGTTTATGCTAATGCAGACAGATAACCTAACTATTCCCAGATATTTTTGTATATATGTGCTAGACAGAAGGTTGATTGGTGAGTCTAAATGGGCCCTGTAGTTGTGCGAGTGTGTGAGCCCTGTGGTGTGTTGGCGCCTGCCCAGGTTGGTTCCTGCCTGCGTTCGTTGTTCCTGGGATAGACTCCGGTCCCTCCCGCAACCCCAGTTGGAATTCAGTGGTTTCGGAAAATGGATGGATGGATGTGCTATACAGCATACTATATACAAGCTAATATTATTAATATTAAGATTAAAATTATTCATCCCAGGGGAAAATATTGAATAGATAATACTTAACTATACTTTCATGCTCCCTCTGGTCATATATGCACAGTTATGTGAACTTCCTGTTAACAAACCTGCAATAATTTATTCTGTTCATGTGCAAATGGAATATATAGAAAGTTTTTAAAGTACCAAAATAAATACAGTGGTACCTCAAAACTCAAATTTAATCCGTTCAGAACTCTGGATCGAATCCTAAAAAGTTCGAGTTGTGATCGAAATTTCCCCATAAGAAATAATGGAAAACCAATTACTTGGTTCCAAAAAATTACAGCTAAATATGTTTCAATATGTTTTTTTTTTTTTTTTAGTATCTAAACACAAAATGAACCAGATAAAACAAGAAGAGCATATAATGTACTAAACATATCTAAGCATATTTATCAAAACAGTAATTTGTAAAGTAAGAAAATAAATGTGTCCAAACAATGTGTAAAGTAAAAAAAAAATCCTGTCCCGATGGTCTGCTCCTTCCGTGTGCCACACCCCCTTGTTAACTCCGTGTGGAATTCCTGTGTGATCAGCTGTTTCTGGTTGTTGTCATTAGTCATCTGTATTTAGTCAGTGTCAGTTTGTTTCCCCAGTCCGGTCATTGTATTGTCCATCTGCGTTTTGCCTGCCTTACCTGTAATTAAACCCCGTATTCCCCGAAACCCTGACTTCTGCGCCTTTGTCTCCATTCCATCCCCGCTCGGGTCGACAATATTATTGTATTAAATATATTAATGATTTATTATTAATATTAAAATAATTCATAAGGAATCTTTATTTTTAAATGTATTTTATTATATAATAATAATAATACTCTTACTGTCTATAATTTTCTAAATGTATTTTTACTGTATAAATATTTGTATTCAGCTAGTATAAACATACACGTTGCTCTCCAAGCGAATGCGAGCGTTACCCTTTGTTTCCACTGAGAGACGTGCCCCGTGACTCATTTCCCCACGTGTACAAGTTATCTTAGGTCGGCATTCACAGTTTGACTTCTGAGATTCAGATCGAGTTCTAGGTATTTTTTTTTCCAACTGGCTGGTTCGACTTTTAAGAAATTCGAGTTCTAATGAGTTTGAGAACTGAGGTACCACGTAAACTTTGCAAATGTGATTATAACAGGGTGTCATGACACATGAGACAATGCACCTGGAGACAATGGAGGTAGGCATTTGGGCAAACGCGGGGGGAGGGGTTACTGTAACCAAACCGAACAGAACCGCCCAGGGGCTGGGAAAAAAACAGGACCACAAGGGGTCAAAATGGGAGAATTGATACAGGGAAGGACACGGCAGACTGATGGAGTGACATTAATGACTGGACTGAGGTTAATGAGACAAAACAGGGACTAAGAAAGGGCAACAAGCAAAAGGGGCATAAAGGAGGAGACAGGAGGATCAGGCAGATGTGACGGGCAGGATGTAACAGAGGGCACTTGCTCTTAAACTATTCAGAAGTAAACCTACGTATAATTAAGATAAAACATGAAAAAGGCTGTGATCTGACTGCAACTTTAGTCCACACATCTTTCATTAATGTACTTCACTTTGCTCATGGCAATGGACTCCATTCCCCTGTTTGGAGTTCATCGGATCTTTTTGAAGACTGCAGAGAGTCCACAGTGTCTCCTTCCAGTATGGTTCAGCGCGCTCCGCTGTTCAGCAGAGACCTTGTGAGTTATGGGCCTGTTCCGGTACTTAGCAGGGCCGGACCGCTGCTTCTCTCCCGATTCACATTGCTTTGATGTTCTCCTGCGGCTCTGCTCTGCTCTGCTTTGCTCTGCCAGGTGCATCACCTTCCTCCGGCGGCACGCGGCCAATCCGCATGCTTCTTGTTGCTGATCTAGCACTGGGTCTGTAGGTGAAAGGTGGCGATGAAAGACACCACCGGCGAGGAAACTTTGATGCGGCCTGGGCTCTCCATTGTTTCAGGCGTCTTTGGATCTTTGTGTGTGCTGGTTCAGTCAAAACGTGCAACACAGATTTCCAGTATGGATTACGAGGACCCTCAGAAATATCCACAAGTTAAAAAACGCTTTTCATTACACTTGTGGAGGCACAAATGATGTAGTATTATGCTATTACTCATGAATTAATTAAAAACAAACTAAGCCTTAGTTACATACTGATCTCCTGTTTGTTCATGATTAATGAATTGTGACGCATCTTTTATCCCAAGCAGTTATTGTTACTCTCTGTTACTTCTCTTTTGTGAACATCTGAAGGAACTACTGAAGGAACTACTAAGGAACTACTGAAGGAGCAATTAATGAATAACGCAAGTGAAATATTTATCGTTTGTCCATCATCAATAATCCATGACACATCATTTATCTCAAGTAGCTACTATATTTGTTCACGATTTGTACTTCAGTAGTAACTTAGTTACTATGGAGTATTTCTGCTCCATAAAGTAAAGTGTTTCCACACTTTTACAAACCACCATTTATTTGTATTTATGTGTGTATGTATCTGCGAACCACAAATCCAATTGGTACGCTCCACATCTTGGGAATAATTATTGGTTACTTAGGTGACCTTTCTGATGTAATAATGGGGCCTCTTTATGTTTGCCTGCACAACCTCGAACAGCTGGCTAAATGAGTATCAGAGGGTGTCGTACGAGTCTTGGCCCATTTGGATCGACTTATACTGAAAGGATGGATTCCATTTCAAGCCCGTGGTATATAAGTGGCTGAAACTGAGCCAGAAAAGTCCTACGACCCCTCCCCCCACCACCATTGCCCCCACCCTCCAGCCCTTCCCGAAAATTGAAAGCAGTGTAGGATTCGGTTGTGGATGGATTCTGCTTGGGGTGACGTAGTCACCTGATCACCTGATCGCGCGAGTTCGGCCGCCGTGGCGGATTTCGTAAATAGTTATCGCTAAAGCCAAGCGCAAAGTGAGGACGGGGGAGAAAGAAGCCTTGGGTTTACTTTCCCTGCACTCCGTCCGCGACCCCAATCCAGCCCTTGATTAATCACACCGCGCATCTCTCCCGCGATGGCAACCATCCAAACTAAATTTAGCCTGTACTCATCCCTTGAGGTCAGGTGCAGGCAGTGTAAACTTTGGAAAGTTTACACTAGCTGATGGACTCACTGCTACATGTAGTAAAGCTCACTAGATGCTGGGGCAACATTAATAGCAATGTTTAAAGCTCTGTTATAGAGCCACCCTAGACAGCCAAGTCTCCTAGAATACATATGGTGGCAAGGTGAAGGGGCAACCGCATATTATTGCCCTTGGTGTTGACGCCGAAATTTCCCATCTGTGTAAAGAGATCTAGGAGACTGCCTATGGCAGGGGAGTTTCTAGCTATTGCAAAGATCAGGGGTTAAGTCAAGTTTACCTGGGGCTTGACTTTTTTGTTTCTGAAGGAGAATAATTGGCATTTGGGCTTAAAATACTGGGGGCTATAAAAAGCTAAGGAGACCCACGGTCTATGGATAAAGGAAACTTTACATGTGAAACAATGCAGCTCAGCAATTAAGCTATTTGCTTTTGTGTTTCTTATATGGGGGGGGGGGGGGGGCATTCACCACATAACCTGAAGGAATCAACACAGCTCTCAACCGAGATGGAGCTCATGTTTGTGATTCAAATATTGTCCAGATCAGGGGTGTGAAAGTCAGTCACTAACAGGGCAATTTCAGCCATTTGCTGCACAACCAAAGTTAACGTATTTTATTAATAACAGTATGACCCAAACCTTGCAGTTAATTGGATGAAATCTTTACTATAAATAGAAATAACATTTACCACTGTGAACCTTGCAGTAAACAGTATTCCTGAAAAGTCTCTTTTTGAATAACACTAAACAATGATACACAAAAACCACCCTGAAGATAGAATGAAATCAGATGCATTCACTGGACTGATGAACCATTTTTTTTTTTACAATGTACAAAGAAGCATTGCTTAGGTTATATTATTTGGAGATGTTAGCATTAGACACATTGCCTTTGGTTTAAAATTGTTCCTAACTGTTTCCATTTGTAGTTTTAGTAATAAATTGTTGCAAAACAAATTGTTTTCCCTGCTGTACCAAAACTGCACCCAACTGTGACCCCAAATCCGAGGTTTCTACCGAACCATGACTTTTGTGTACCTTTACACTCCTATTGCCAGGCTATTTTTAACAGAATATGAAAGTCATTTCGTAGGCTGTAAAGAATTGTGCCCTGAGCCAGATGTGGCCTGCGGGCCTTGAGTTTGACACATGTGGTCTAGATAGATGTTTTTTGTGATGTCTAAATAAGAGATAATTCCAGAAAAAAAAAAATCTTGTTCTAGGAACGGCAGATTTAATATACCTGCAAAACGCAAGTCATATTGTCTTGGTGATAAATTGGTTTTTAGATATAAGTGTCCAGCTATTTTATGTGTTGAAAAATTATGCTGGTTCAAAAAATGTTACTGTATCATGAGACAGTGATGATGTAAAATGTTGAGAATGAGATTAGCCGTCTTCATTCCTTCGTAGAGTATGCTGTGAGATATTCCAATGTCATGATTCAGCCAGAACTCCGGTATGCGAAGCAAAGGGTTTTGGGTTAATATGCCATCACAATTGTTGTTTAGCACCCAAAGTAAAGTTAGATGAAATGTTGGTCCTCAGACAAGACAAATTCCTGGGCAGTTTCAGCTCCAGACTAATAAGGGTGGATGCTTACTTTTCTTTCTGAATACAAACCTGGCCAAAATGTTCCCCTCTGAATGACTTCTGAAAGTAGCATTACCCACAAACTAGGGTCATATTTTACCTTTTTCATATTTCATATTTTGAGTTTTAATAATAATGCCGTGTAGCACTTGGCAGTATTACTTAAGCCTCCAGAAAGAACTTTCCACTGGAGGTATTTTGGCCACAAGAAAAAAAAAATCTGGAATTATGCGGAATGACCCTATGATAATATTCTGAAGAACTACTGTATTTTCTGTAGTTATTCACAGATAATGTCCCCACAGGGATGTTCAGCAGAAAGAGGGATAGAAATAAATAAGAAGTAAGTGCATTGTGTAATTATGGCCTGCAGCTATTAGCATTAGTTAAATTTAACACCAGGTGCCTTTATGCTAACTCAGTTGCTAAGCCTTTTGCACGGGTCACCCATTCAAGTTAACTGGTGGGCATTGTTAACATAACATCTATCTATCTGCCATCTTTGGGCTGATTTACACACGGAAAGCTTTGGCCATTGAAACGGAGGCCTCATATTACCTTGAAGACATCCGGTGTAAAGCCGTCCTGCTCGCTCGCAGTTTTGCTCGGATTGTGACCTCCGACTGAAAACCCGCATGCTAGCTGTCTGACTATGCGCCCTTCCCAAAGGGAAATGCAGTGTTGTTAGGCACTGACCAGCCATTCAGGCTGCCACTTCAGTGAATCAGTACTTAGTTCCATATACTTTCATTTCAGGGGTGGATTTAAGGTCATTAACTGAACACAGGGGTGTATTTTTCATGTTAAGGTAAGGGGCAAGATATGGGGGCTATCATCTGCTGTTAAAAATGGGGGTGGGTTATAAGGGGTGGCTCAGATCATCATGGTGGGGGTGCATATACTGTATATGTATGTATGTGTATATATTTGGTAGAGGGCACTCCCCCACATACGTGACATCATCTTAAAGCCCTCACTGTCCGCTTTTAGGAGCAGCAGGACATAATGAAGTGGCCTGTATTGTATGATAGGTATGAGCATTAACATCAGAGCAAAAGGAATGACTGTATCTCGTAAGCTGATAAATATGAAAGCATCTCTCTTCAAAGTCTTAACATAAAAATATGAAAAATAGGACAATCCAGATAAATGTTAGCATTAGCGGTGTAGTAAAAGTACCAGCATGTATACATGTGTATTATTAAATATTACAGACAAGTTAGTTACATCTATTTTATATTTATGCTTGTCACTTAGTAACCCCGCCCATGGCCTGATATGCTTCACTGTGGCCCCCATCTTCCCTATAAAGTTCACAGTTTACAGTAGGACGAGAACGTTCTGTGTTGGGAGGGGTCAGAGGACGGCTTCGTAAACATCACTATCTCCTCATCTCCCAGACGCATGAATCTCCTCCGGCCCCCCCACACTGCAGTGTGCTCCAAAGCTCCGCATCTGGTCCCCATTAAGCCGGTGCTGTCTCTTATGGAGGGGTGGCCCCCGCCCCGATGTGCCGGCGGGCCCCACATGCATCCACCCCATTGCCCCCCCCACACTCACTTTTCATGGTTCCCACCTCATGCGGCTTTCCTGAGCTGGGCTTCCAGGGGAGGTTCTAGACCATTTCAACTGGGCAGGCGAGTATGTGGGGGGGGGCAGTTGTTCTTATAGGGGGCCAGATGCATTTGACCTTGATGTCCTCCAAGTTATACTTACACTAGATTGCCAGCATTAAGAAGCAATAGGTAATTTATGTTTGTGTTACGCCTGTTCGCAGTGCGCAAAACTTTAGCCCACAGTATATAAATGTAAGTAATAATAATAATAATAATACATTTATTTCAGACTCAAATAGTATCCATATTTAGGGGAGTCACAGGAGGGGCCGTGTATGTTATTATAGGGGCACTGCCCTCCCCAGAACTGCCCCTGGGGCTCTCCACTGTCCTTACACCTCGCGAGCCGCCAGATAGGCTACGTGGACGGCACGGCTGTCTCGTACGGAACACTGCCCAGACAATGGCTGCCCCCTCGCACCGCGGCCTTGACCTCACCCCCCCACCGCGTCTCTGCCTGCTGCGACACACCCTTCATACTTGATAGCAATGCCACATGCGAAACAGGGAACAATTCCCATATTTTTATGTGACTGTCTGAAACGGCGCGAAACGTTTTTGAGAAGCGTTCAAGATTCACATGGAAAACGGGTTTCCAGGGTATATTTGCATTCGGTTTGGAGTGTGAGTCACACTTCAGTCGAGCTGGAAAGTAAATGGGTGGCTTTTCGCTCTCCGGGACCCCGGGGCTGACGCAGAGGGAGGAGACAAAGACAGGCAGGCAAGCAGAGGTGTGGGGGCGACCCTGTGGCCCCTCCTCTCCCTCCCCCTGGCGGGCAGGCCCTCAGAGCGCACGGTGTGACACTCAGGGCCGGCTGTACGCTGACAGTCGCATTACCCCACTGTCACGCGCACAAAGCCGCGCAGGGATGCGTCGGCGCCTTCTGCCAGACAGTTGATTACACAGCGGCGGTACACAGGGCCATTTCAATCTTTGCATCTCATTGCCACGGCGTCAGGCCGGCAGTGGAGGCCAGCGATGGAGGCGTAGGAGGAGGTGCTTGGGTTTAAACAAATGCACTGTGTTCTTCTCATTTAAACTGCAGCTGTGACCCATCTCAGAGGACTCAGGGGAAGAGCTTAGCTTGCCGCTGAACTTACCACCAGTTTATACCATAATTTACCAGTTCATGCTACTCTTATCTCAAAAGCCCGACAGGAGACAAAGGGCTGGTTCGTTACGGCTGTGTGTCAGACCTCCCCGGAAAAGGCATCGCCACCCAGCTCGGCGATCTCGCTCGGCCACGGTGAGGAAATACGAGGCGTGGGGGGGGGACACTTTTCCGAAGCTGTCTGGATCGTTCCGGGCTTCCTCGTAACGATGTCCCAGGGCCCCTCTCCGCCCGTCGAGCGAGTCGGCAGGGGAGGCGGAGCAGGGTCGCATGCTGGCAGGGGTGCGCGGGAGGCTGTCCGAGCCGCTAAGAGGATTAGCGCGAGAAAGGAGACAGGATTTGTACCTGCTCTAAGAACATAAAATAGATTTATTAAGGGAGCCTGCTGCTGATTAAAACGCACGGGCCGTACACGCCTGCACCTCGTATGTGGAATCTGGACAGTAAAAACAGGGGGAGCATTTTGTTTTGTCAGCTGGTACTCAACCCCATCTCCTCCCTGACCCGGGTTCACGGAAACGCAGAGCTTTCAGAAAAGGCTGGCTGGGGAGGGTCAGTTTCCTCCCCATCCCACAACCCCCCATCCCCCTCGACTAACCTGCACCCCCCACCCAGTCATAACCCTCTCCTTCCATGTCTGGCTTTGCCCCAGGAACCTGATCCTCACGGCCTCTGACATGATCCAGACAGCCTGTAGTCCAGGCCCAACACTTTCTCCAGGAGAGCCAGGCAGTAAAACAAAATAATAAATGTCTGCACCTAAATCGCTAACATATGTTTCTTGTGGCCCACGGGGCCTTCGCGGGCTGAGCGGCGGACCCCGAGAGCAGCGCGTGTACCCCCGGCCTCTGCCCCGCATGCCATTACTGTGTATTGCATTACACAACTGCCATCTAGTGTAAATACCTGCTCTCGGACGCATCTTCCTTAATCAAGACAATGCGCTTCAAACAGTCAAAAAAAAGCACTTGGATTTTCCTCAAGCTCGTTGTGTTTTCCGAGCATCCAATACCGACGGTGTTTTAAACTAAACTTTTCTTCTTTTGAAAATATTAAAACCTTTAAAAGAATCTCACCACACTTTTTTTTTTTTTTTGGTTCTCTTTTCCTTTTTTTTTTATCTTTTAACATGAGCTTCACGTTTTTCGGTGATACCCGAATGATAAAAAAGCCTGTCACATCAATCCGTGGCTGACTCCCCCGGCCTCGGCGAGTGCAGAAAAGGGAGACAGCTTGCTCACAGTAAAGCCCATCTCCCTCTGGGAACCAGAGCTGGCTTCCATATTCAAACAATACCACGCTTTGAACTTCACACCGCTCGCCAGCAATTTCTCTGGTAATAAATCTCCCATTAACTACGGAAAGGTCCCCCTCATGAGTACAGAGTGTCTCTTTTCGCGTCAGAAGGAGGCAAACCGTGGGAGACACTAATTCTGAGCCACACCATTGAAGGCTGATCTTAGAACGAGGCAGCACTTAATAATAGGTCCTTTACTGTACAGGACAATGAAGTCAATACACACAAAAGGACTGTCGTTATCAGAGCAACAAACCGCATCTCCGTAAAGACAATTAACTGACACATGACAGCAACACCAATTTCATAACTAAAACACAAATAACCAGTGGATAATTATATAGAATTACCAATGCCAGATAAATTAGGATCCGTCGCTCACATTTTTCCCTCCATTTTTAATTAATTATATTTTCACTTTTTTTTAATTTTGAGAACGTAGTTTTGTTATGATCAATAATATACGGGTATGTAAAACTGCCTGGAAGCTTGGAAAACAGAGCCAAGGCTTCTCAATACGACTCGAATGTCTGCCTCCACTGAGTCGTCACACAAATTTAGCATGAATGCACAGCCCGACGACCTGGCGAGCCTGAAAGGGCCCTTTTCTTTAAGTGAGGCTATAGGCGCCTTTGAAGATTAAATGCACTCTAAGTGTTCCCTCTAAGCATGGAACTTTTTCATGTGTCTCTGCAGTTTCAAGTGTGATGTCGCACAATATAATAATAATAATAATAATAATAATAATAATAATAATAATAATAATAATAATAATAGGACCCCGCCTGTAGTTAATCAATATTCCTGACGGGAAACGCCATCACCTCAGGAATCCACTTCACTGCAGCCATTGATCTGAGCATTTGAGTTTAAACACTAAATGCTTCTTTTATAAAGAGGTAATTGAGCATAACAGCAGTCGCAGAAACACTTTATAGACATTATAACCTGAAAAAATTCATTTGTGGCTATATATATCACATTAGGGCAATATATTTACCTTGACATTTTGTAAGCCTAAACACAGTGCCTAGTATAAAAGATAGACTATGGGGAAAGGATAAGCTATAAATCTGTATAAACACTGATGCATAATATAGATGCTACAGATGTGCTGAACACATTAGGAATGATGACCACTGGGTATAAGTCACACACAAAATATTGCTCTTGTTATATTGCATGAGATTCAGACGTCAGTTTCATTACGTTTAGGACTGTCATCTGCTCCGGTCATCCCCCATTCGCGATTGTCTGTTCATTTACTCAAGAGCGATGCAGCACTGTAAATGGCTTTAGCATAGTTACAGGAAACAGCACTCCTGATTGTCTCATTGAAAGAAATCTCTGGAAACGAGTAGTAAAGGCGCATCCTCTTTGCCTTGATAAAGTCCCTTTAAGGAGAAGTATAGTTACAACATTAATCTTCAGTATAAATGTACAAATAAGACTGACTACTAAGAAATATTTTGTCATAAAGAAGACTAAGGTAGTTTTTGTCTCTATACATACACAGACGGCCCCCAGTTCCCTAAGTCTGCCTTTAAGTCAAATTTGTAGGTAAGTCAGAAAAATAATAATACAGTACACAATAATAATAGAGTAATAATAATAGTAACTACATACGGTACTGTATTGTACCTTGAACCAACGAACCACTGAAGCAGCGCAAAGTAACGTGTCCATTCGTCATTACAAACCATTGTGTTTAACTCAAATTTTTAATATAATAGGCTTCATGACAGTCCGTTTGTAAGTACGAGTTGTTCGTAAGCCGCACATTCTGAACCCAGTTACATGTATCCATTCATAAGAGGATGAGGATATAAAAACAATTAATGTGTTTTCTTGGAAAAAAAGACACACTGGTGCTTTAAATGAACATCAGTATTGGCATGGAAGAGTGAACCATGTCCCTTTATGAGTAAATAATCAAAATGTTGCTTTTAAAACATGAAAAAGTGGGTAAACGTAGCCATCCACACCTATACTGACAGCCCAGAAAATGACTATATTACCAGTACAAATAATTGGAGTGTTTCTGCCTTAAGCTAAAACACGTGTCCATTCCAACCAAGATCCACAATTATCAGAATCACATTTTTACGCTTTTAAGCCTCATTTCCATGAAATTACTTTTTCATGGATTTGACAGTTCAGCAAAAACCCTGACAGCAGTGTCTCTAGTTTTTGTGTTTAACCTATATAATCATTTAAATAATAATGTCTTATAATCTTAAAAAATATCATTGCAAAATTATTGCAGTTCTATCTCTGTCTCTCCCTCGCTCTCTCTCTCTCCACACACACACACACCAGCAAGTTCTTCAGAAACCTCAAGGTTCTGGAAGCTTTTTTTTCTTACACGGGCTTGCACGTTCGCATTCAGGTTTAAGTATGGCAGTCAAACTCCGAGTTACAAGAGCCTTTTAAGAAAGTCATCCTTTAAGTCTATAAAGCATATGTGACTCGGCTTAAAAATCAGCTATACAAGTACCCTAATGAAGGACTCAAACCTACATTTCAAAAACCAGTTTTAAAATAAAAAAATGGTAACGGTGGAGACTTTTCATGGATCGGGAACCCTTAGGCTTTGTTTACGTGGGATCGACTGGCAATCCTCAGAGTGCTGGTATTTAACTTGGGGCTGTCTTTGGAGTTCTCAGGATAGCAGGCTGTCATTAGCCGGGATTTCTGCTCAGAGAACAAGCTGGAGCCCAATAGTGCCCTTCATGCATGGAAAAGTAACATTTAATGTCTCCAATCAGTTTTTACAGTATGCAGCCCCTGAACCGGACATTGCTGCACTGTGCACCCAAACTCCCATTCTTAACCTATGCATACTGTCATACGGTCTTTCCTTACTTGTATACGTAGAGCACACAGCGATTATGCTTAAAGAATACACCATATCACTGATAAATGAAAGTATCTGATTTCTTATTTAACCAATTTGAATTGAAGGTAGTATTCATTTGAGGGTAGCACAGTGGCTCAGTTTATAGCGTTGTGGCTACTGGAGTTTGGGCTTTAAGTTCCACTCCTAGCTTGGTGCGTGTGGAGTTTGCATGTTATCCTCATGTTTGTGTGGGATTCTTGGTTTCCTCCCACATTGCAGACACCGTCATGTTTCTTGTATAACTTTCTCGCTGCATGCAGCATGGTGGACGAGCAAATAGCGTCGTCGCCTTGTACGTTAAAGGTTCTGGGTTTGCGTCCGGTTATGAGCGAGGAGTCACAGGACCTGCGCGCATGAGTTTATCACTAGCCTTTAGCATGGCGTCCGCAGCAGTGCATTACCAGCCGCAGCTGCACGCAGTCATGTGCATCACAGCTAATCTGCTATATCCGTTCTAGCTCTCCCTGACCACACCACCACCGGCGTCTTTGTTATCGCCTGCAGATAGGCAGGGCACAGGTGTGTCAGGGAAGATCCGGGGGAGGTCAGGCCTCTGTGCAGGGGGACATATGCTGAGGGATAGCCAAATGGTGCACCCCTGCTGCTTTGATAACCCTAAATGCTACAAGGTGTCATACTGCAGGGCTTTAGCCTCATGCCAGCATAACAAAACGTGAGGTACGATTGACCGCATGCCACAGCTAGCTACATACAAGCAGGCAGACTTGGGCTCCGATCAGGGTCTAATACTTTGAAATTAGATTCAAGACTTGTAACATATTACTCACATCCACACTAGTGGCCAGAATCGTGGAGACATCTAGCCTTTTTGGCCGTACACTTTAAAAAATGACTAACCAAATTTTTTAATACTAACATTTTTTAAATAAAGAATGCTACGAATATCATACATTGATGAATAAATAAGTAACTGGAGCAACTGGGGCATGGTTCTGCAATCTGTAAAAATTGGAAGCATCTCCACAATTTCGGCCACTAGTGTCTGGGTATTAGTGTGAAGGGTGAAGACATATTTACATTTAAGCTGAGAGCTAATAATTATGGATCCTCTTCACATAGCACGTCAGACACTGAATTCAGTGTGAAATATCAAAAGTAAAGGGACTTGAAAGTTTATTTAAAAAAAATGCATTCATTTAATACAGAACAGTTGACATAATCTGACCAAGCAGTATAGTTTGTAACTCCTTTTTTCACAACATTGTCAATAATATCACATTGATTTAAGGGTTTACACATGAATCACCCATCCTTCCATCCATCATCCACCGTTTAACTACAAGGCCACAGAGGTCTTGCAGTCTATCCCTGACAACAAAGGGGTAATGCTGGGGTGACTATATACACTCTATGGACAGACGTACTGCGACAGCCCTCTTCGTCATTGAATTCAGGTGTTTCATTCAGACCCATTGACACAGGTGTACATAATCAAGCACCTAGCCATGCAGACAAGTTAACAAACATTTGTGAAAGAATGGGTCGTTCTGAAGAGCTCGGTGAATTCAAGCATAGTACTGCTATAGGATGCCCCCTCTGCAATTAGTCAGTTATTGAAATTTCTTCTTTGCTAGATATTCCATGGTGAACTGTATGGTATTTTTGCAAAGTGGAAGCATCTAGGAACAACAGAAACTCAGCCATAAGTGTCAGACCACATAAAGTAACAGTGTTGGGATCGCTGAGTGCTGAGGCGCATAATGCATAAAAGTCACCAACACTCTTTTGACTCAGTTACTGCAGAGTTCCAAAGTTCCTCTGGCATTAATCCCAGCATGAAAACTGTGCTACAGGAACTTCATGGAATGGGCTTCCATGGCCAAGCAGCTGCATGCAAGCCTCACATCACCAAGCTGAAAGCCAAGTGTTGGATGGAGTGGTGTAAGCATGCTGACACTGGACTCTGGAGCAGTGGAAACATGTTCTGTGGGGTGATGAACTCTGTTTCTCTCTCTGGCAGTCTGATGGATGAGTCTGGACTTGGAGAACAGTACCTGCCTGACAGCATTGTGCTGACTGTAAAGTTTGGTAGAGGAAGGATAATGGTATGGGGGTGTTTTTCAGGGGTTGGACTTGGCCCCTTAGTTCCAGTGAAGGGAACTATTAATGCTTCAGCAGACCAAGACACTTTGGATCATTCTATGCTTCCAGCTTTGTGGGAACAGTTTGGGGAAGGTCCTTTTCTGTTCCAGCATGACAGTACCCCAGTGCACAAAGCAAGGTCCATAAAGACATGTTTGGGGGAGTTTGGTGTGGAAGAACTTGACTAGGCCGTACCTGACCTGACCTCAATCCTATCAAGCACAATTTGGGATGAACTAGAATATAGATTGAAAGCCAGGCCTTCATGTTCATATTAGTGCCTGACCCTACAAATGCTTTTCTGGATGAATAGCAATAATTCCTCTTAATGTACAGACCATGTCTCCTAGTACATTTGTCTATATGGTGTATGAAAGTCTACCAACCAGTTCTGTATTTCCCCCTGTTACAAAAACATGATCCCATTATGAAATTGCAACACAAATAAATTTGTACTGTTACTTAGCAAACTAAGTCAATTCTTATTCTTATAATTCTTATTGGCAGGTATCATGAGTATTAGTATGAGTACCAGCATGAGTACTAGTATGAGTATCATCTGTATTGGATATGTGTTTATAGCTGGGTTGCACTGAATATATTACATGATAGTTATGTTCACATTTCATATTTCCAGTGTACTTCCATTAACCAGCTCTGAGGAATAACGACTTTCACACCAGTGGGCCCTGTAAGAGCTCCGGGGCTCCTCTCTGCAGCTTACTTACTGTCTGCGTGTGCTGACAGCAATCTGGAGAGGGCCTGCTACCATTTTCTGTAACTGCCCCTTGTGACTGAATTGCCATAATGGTAATAATTAAGCAGAGCATCTCCAAATGCCAACTGGTGTGACCTGCCCCAGCCAAAGTCCATATGGACAGAAGTAGATAATGAGCTGTTAATGTGGTCTGTCTGACCGTAATAGATCTACAATATGGTTAACAATAGTGGGAATACAGTTTTTTTAATAGTCTTTTTTTTCTGCATGCTATCGGGGTCTTAGCGACGACTGTCAGAGAACTGTGACTGCCAGAGAACATGCAGGTTATTACGACGTTCCATGTTTTAACTCCTTTTATCGAGGAAAATCTTCTTTCCAGCTGGCTATACAACCCCTCGGTAGCATCTATTCGCAGGAGGCTAATTGCAGTCATTTGCAGGGAGGGGGGCAGAGAAAAATAGCAATATGAAGAGTGCTAACAGAATTGTCTTTTTCTCGAAATGGGCTGTGGGTTTACCATGTCAGTGACGTCGTTGGGATCTGCCATGTCGACAGCAGTGCAGCGAACACATTAGAACCTTGCAGGTTTTTTTGATATGACTTTTCTTTGCACCCTACAAACCTAAATGGTTGACTCCATGTAAGGGTATCTGTAGTCGATTACAAGACTTCAGTAATGATTTGTGGGTGTATTGGGTTATGCAATCCAAGTCTAAAGCATTGATGTCAGTGTGAATGATCTGGCCAAAACTCAGGGCTTATGTTCGCTGTGTTTTTCTATTCTATTTTTGCCCAAAAATTAGTGATTTTTTTTTCTGATTAATTCCTTGAGTACCTCTTTCAGTGGAAATACAGTGACTGCTAAGTGAAACAGGTAAAATTCACTTGTAAGCAAGCTGTAAAAATCAGAAGGTTACACACCTACAGCTATTACAGGGAGGGAGTTTGTTTGTTTGTTTGTTTTAACTGCTCGCGAGAGAACTTATTCTGTTTGTGCTAGCAGTTCCTTTTTTAAAGGGC
>JAODUD010000110.1:1044907-1059106 GCA_026784285.1 Stomatorhinus walkeri
TCACAGGCGGGAGGGCGGGCAGGCCGGAAGGACGTCACAGACGGGAGGGCGAACAGGCCGGAAGGACGTCACAGGCGGGAGGGCGAACAGGCCGGAAGGACGTCACAGGCGGGAGGGCGAGCAGGCCGGAAGGACGTCACAGGCGGGAGGGCGAGCAGGCCGGAAGGACGTCACAGGTGGGAGGGCGAGCAGGCCGGAAGGGCGTCAGAGGCAGAAGGGCGAGCAGACAGGAAGGATGTCACAGGGAGGAGGGCGAGCAGGGGGGAAGGACGGCACAGGGAGGAGGGTGAGCAGGCCGGAAGGACCTCACAGGCAGGAGGGCGAGCAGGCCAGGAGGACGTCACAGGCAAGAGGGCGAGCAGGCCAGGAGGACGTCAGAGGCAGAAGGGCGAGTAGACCGGAAGGTTGTCACAGGTAGGAGGGTGTCACAGATAATCGAGGAGTTGCAGCAGCAGGACAGGTAGAATATCTGATTTTTAGGCCCCCAGGCAGCACAGCCCAGGAAGAGTAGGGGAAATGAAAAGTGCAATAAGCAAAAGTAGGGGAGACTAAAGGCAGTGCAAACAGTTAAGTGAGTGTAATATGCAAGCTCTGGCAAATATGGCTATGGCACCATAAGTAGGAGGGAGAGGCAAGCGGAAACGCAGCCATGGGGAGTCCCTGAACGTCAGCACTCCGTCAGCCAACATGCAACACATCAGCATTCAAATTTGTAATTATGCTCTGTAGGTACATGCTAGAAAAATATTAGTGTGCTGTATTGTGTGTGTATTTATATATATATATATATATATATACACACACACACACACCCATCTGGGGGTGGGGCTCGATGGCGAGTGCTTGGTGGCCAGGCCTGCACCCATGGGACCTGGTCAGGCACAGCCTAAAGGCACGTGGGTTCCGTCTCCAATGGGCTCACCACCTATAGGAGGGGCCATAGCGGTCAGGTGCGATGTGAGGTAAGCAGTGGCTAAAGGCGGGGATCTTGGCGGTTTGATCCTCGGCTGGAGAAGCTAGCTCTAGGGACATGGAATGTCACCTCTCTGATGGGGATGGAGCCTGAGCTTGTGAAGTTCCGGCTAGATATAGTCGGGCTCACCTCAACGCACGGCTTGGGCTCTGGAACCAGTCTCCTTGAGGGGAGTTGGACCCTCTTCCACTCTGGAGGAGATTCTGGTCCACCATCCAGTGGCTCAGGGCGGGAAAGCGGTGCAACATCAACACTGTTTATGGTGGGGATGGGGTGCTGCTGACCTCGGGTTTTGGGTCGGTGGAGGGAGTACTTCAAAGAGCTCCTCAATCCCACCGACACGCCTTCCAATGTAGAGGTAGAGGGACTTGGGTGTGGACTACCCTATCTCTGGGGCGGAGGTCACTGAGGTGGTTAAAAAGCTCCTCAGTAGCCCGGCCCCGGTGGTGGATGAGATCCGCCTGGAGTTCCTTAAGGCTCTGGATGCTGTGGCGCTGGCCTGGCTGACACGAATCTGCAGCGTTGTGTGGACATCGGGGGCAGTGCCTCTGGACTAGCAGACTGGGGTGGTGGTCCAGCACTTTAAGAAGGGGACTAGAGGGTGTGCTTCAAGTTTAGGGGGATCACACTCCTCAGCCTCCTTGGTATGGTCTATTTGGGGGTTTTGGAGAGGAGGGTCCACTGGATTGTCGAACCTCAGATTCAGGAGGAGCAGTGTGGTTTTCGCCCTGGCCGTGGAACTGTGGACCAGCTCTATACTATCAGCAGGGTTTTGGAGGGTTCATGGGATTTTTCCCAACAAGTCTAAATGTGTTTTGTGGACTTGGAGAAGGCATTCAACTGTGTCCCTCGGGGAGTGCTGTGGAGGGTGGTCCGGGACTATGAGGTGCCAGATTTCCTTTTAAGGGCTGTTTGCTCCTTGTATGACTGGTGCGAGAGCCTGGTCAATAAGTCAGACTCGTTTCAAGTGAGGGTTGGACTCCATCAGGGCTGCCCTTTGTCACCGATTCTGTTAATAGTTTTTATGGACAGAATTTCTAGGTGCAGCCAAGGCATTGAGGTTTGGTGACCTCAGGATTAGGTCTCAGCTTTTTGCAGATGATGTGATTCTGTTGGCTTCATTGGACCATGACCTTCGGCTCTCACTGGAGCAGTTTGCAGCTGAGTCTAAAGCAGTTGGGATGAGAATCAGCACCTCCAATTCTGAGACCATAGTCCTCAGCCGGAAAAGGGTGGAATAGTCTATCCAGATCTGGGAGGGGGTCGTCCCCCAAGTGGAGCAGTTTAAGTATCTCGGGGTCTTGTTCACAAGTGAGGGAATGATGGAACAGAAGATCAACAGGCGGATTGGTGTGGTGTCAGCAGTGATGCGGGCGCTGCATTGGTCTGTCACGGTGAAGAAAGAGCTGAGCCAAAAGGCAAAGCTCTCGATTTACCAGTCAAAAACGTTCCGACCCTCATCTATGGTCACTAGCTGTGGGTAGTGACCGAAATAAGGAGATCACGAGTGCAAGCGGCCGAAATGAGTTTCCTCCACAGGGTGGCTGGTTCTCTCCCTTAGAGATAGGGTGAGGAGCTCGGTCATTCGGGAGGGACTCAGAGTAGAGCTGCTGCTCCTCCGCATCGAGAGGAGCCAGATGGGGTGGCTTGGGCAACTGCTTAGGATGCCTCCTGGACACCTCCCTGGTGAAGTGTTCTGGGCATGTCCCACTAGGAGGAGGCCCCGGGGAAGACACAGGACACGCTGGAGGGAGTATGTCTCTCGGCTGGCCTGGGAACGCCTCGGGATTCCACTGGAGGAGCTGGATGTAGTGGCCAGGGAGAGGGAAGTCTGGGTTTCCCTGCTGAGACTGCTGCCCCCATGACCTGAGCTTGGATCAAGCGGGAGATAATGGTGGATGGATGGATGGAGATATATATATATATATATATAAGTTATATATATAAGTTTGCTATTCTTATATATAAGTCTGATATTCTTAACCTGGGAACTGCCTGTACTCTATACTCTAACACCTCTACATAAATGCTTCATTATGATTTCAGCATTAGGGCTGTGCATTATATTTGTCTTCTTAACACTTCCTCATATGACAAAACATAATTAGTAATACAGTAGCATAAAGCCTTAAATGTATTTGACAGCAGGATAAAACCTCTCAATAATACTATCTGAAGGTTTTAAAAACTTAAAAGAGACTTCAAAATGATCCAAGCAAATGTCTAACTATTAAGCTGTTAAGAAGGTGTCCTTCTAGATGGTTCTCAGCAGATTCCTTCTGCAGAGTCTCTCCTGGGTGACCCACATGTCAGTACAGATCAATTCTGAAACGTTATTTGTGAAAAGGGTTTGAGGAGGAAGTCAGAGGCACCCATCTGTGGAGACTGTCAGCACTAATTAGGAGCTGGGCTTTCTGAAGGGTACTTCACTTCCTTCCACGTCTTTATTTTAAATGTTGAGACACTGCTAACATTTCTGCAGTTATTGGCCATCTGCAAATCAAAGTATTGCTCTTGGATAATAGTGGGATTTCCTGGCACATGGGGTGGCGAATACTATAGAATATGAAAAACCGTGGCCGTTAAGATCGGGTTCCATTCCATTCCGGCATCACAAAGAACCATCTGTCAAAAATCACACAAGAAGGCAGTTTCTTGACAGTCTTGACGTATTCCATAGTCCTTAAATGTAATTGAGGATATCTCATTTTCCAAATGCCACACTCAAAAGCTTAATGCTGAAGCCAGATGGGTTATGTCATTCCGATAGCAATTTCCATGAACTCAATTACATTACAGTTTCAATCCCCAATGTCCAGAGCAGATGAATTGATGAAACAGTTTTGTCAAGCTCATAAAATTCTAATCATGCTTAATCTCATCAAAAACTACAACAGATGTCTAGGAGACTCCTGGCTTTGCCTCCCTCGACAAACTCTTTCAATACCATGTTCTGCCCTTCGGGTTACACGTGGCACCCATTACTTTCAGAAGATTGATTGTTAAGCAGTCCTGTCCACACCAAGCTTACACTGCTGTAATGACCATGTTCACAGCAAAGACCACCAAGCTGCACCATAGAACAAGGATGGTTTAAGCCAGATATCATGCTGTGAGTTGTCCAACACTTCAGACAAATGACGGTACGGTGGTTCCTCAGTCAGGTATGCCCTCTCATCCAGCTTCCCAAAAAGCTTCCCATCCTTTACTGTCAGCTATTTTGTCACAACTCGGGCCTGTGCCGCCCAACTTTAAGTGGTGGTTTTGTGGTACAGATCAATGCCTCTGGTGAGTGGTTTGGCCCAGTCCTTTCTCAGGAAAATGGGACAGGGACACCGCATTATTTCCCAGGGTGGTAAGTTACTGTCCAATGGAAAAAAAAACTTGGCAATCAAGAAAGAGGCCTCAGCAGTTAAGCTTCTTGCTGTCCCTTCAGCATTATCTTCACGGCCGTCGCTTCCCCCTTGTCACTGAGCACGCTCCTTGGGGGCAGACTCTCTCTCCCAGCTCATCTGGTGGCTCCCCCTCCAGCTGCTTTTGTCACCCGGCATTTGACACAGCACTGGGAATTTTCACAAACTGAGGTACCACCTGAAATTCTGGGCCCCACTGAGAGCATATCATATTGGCCCCGCAAAGCCAGACCAATCCAGTAATGTTCCAAACGGCGAGACCGGGAGACTGGGAAGACGAGGACAGACACGACATAGGTGCTTAGTGACATTATCCTTTTCATTGTGACTGTGAGGGAAGTCTCAGCTGACAGGGAGTTGTCGTGGTGACGACAAAGCAGAAAGTACCAGAGACTATTCAGTGACACATTTTATTTATTTTTATATTTCTCCTCTTTTGTAGATTAGGTTTTTTCGACTCTTTGTTCAGTTTTCAGGGCTAGCAGCAAACACCTTGGTATTGTTCCTCGCTTTACCATAGCATTAAACCTGGGACTCTATTAGTGTTACAAATTGAGGGACTGTATTGCAAAACCTTAAGTGTGAGTATTCTCTGAGGAGTCCTAAGTGCGTGGGCGGAGTTTGGGTTATAATGACAATTAATTGGCAAGGTGTTCTGTGCTGGCAGTTTGCACCTTCGCATAAGTGGTTCGCTGGTATCCTGCAGTTAAATAAAATAGCGGATTATGTGTGCATGAGATATGTACATTAACACATGGGGTAGGCAGGACCCTACTTATGCATAGGTGTCATCATTAATTCTGAGAAATATGCCACGTTCCAGAAATGAGGTGGCAGATAAGGTAGTCTGCTCAAGTGAGGGTGTATTTTATTTGGTTTTTTGATAAAATTCAGTCTCTTGATCTGGAAAGCCATGTCCAGGGACAGTAAGTGTCTTGGTAAGGGTTATTAGTTTTTAAAAGCTATGAAAGTGCAAAGATTAGTAGATAAAATGTCATATTCTTGGGATGCTAAATACTAGAAAATTCAGTCTGTGAGGTATCCAATTGAAAAACACCCATACCTTCACCCGACTAATGTTTTATCTTCTGACACATAAAAGGCACCCCCCTTACAGTGACAGATATATTGTGTTCACATCCATACACTCATATAAACAATGACATACAGTAATACAGTAGAATTTATGCAAAATAGAATCAAAGTTAAACAGCATATTATACACATGATCTATTAATTATATACATGCATCTATGTATCTAGTTCAGAAATATAACTAAATCCCATCAAAATCATCACTCTTTATTATATCTACGGCATATTATGCTTTAATAATCACTTGAATTGAACCCTTTAATCCAGGCAACGAGAGTTTTATGTCCCCAAACCTAATGCACAGCTAGATGTTGCTATTATGTGACTGCTGGATCTTATTCAAAGGAAATTTCAGGCCTGCGTCAGCTGTTTACAGCATCTCACCTCTGGCCCCTAGCTGCTTTTCTCAGCTCTATGCTTGATAGGGATCAAGGGACTTTCCCTAATAGTATTACTGTCATATTGTACAGGTAGCTATGACCTGACAGGCGAAAGGCAATAATCGCGAATGAAATTATTAGTCACGTGTAAGCCGTCGGGCTAGGGAAACACGGGCTTCAGACTGCGTAATTCACTCCGAAGATTGATGGCACCGCGCTCCGCACTTTGGAAATAGTTCTTTAACTGGTGGCTAAATGAAGCAAAACTGTTTGCATAAGCCTTTGACGGCACACAGCAAACTGATTAGATACGTCCACGCTGCCTCCAGCAAGCTCAGCCCTAATGAAAGCCATCGGTCAGCCTGACCATTTCTTGGCCTCGTACTTCCATCATACATACCAGCCCCTGAAGTTATTGCCTTCACACTGACTGATGATTTATTTAATCATTTAGCAGCTATTAGTTACTCGTACGGTGTTATGTATAACGCTTCATGGCATCAACAGACCTACTTCGTCTGTCTTTATGGTTTTGCATGCAAAACCAAATATGGTCCATGTTCGTGGTGAGGTTTCATGCACATTGTTATAGGTATATACACACGTTTATGGGTATATTCCATACTACACCACCAGTCAAAAGTACAGACACACCACAGACTTTTACCACTGTTCCATTTATTTCAAAAACTGCAGATTGTTTATTCTTAAGCACTTGAAAATTGAGTGAAAATATAAGTAAAATAAAACAAGTTTCTTTTATAACATGGAAAGAGTATCTCACAGTGCATGTCTGATGTCCTATTAACCAGCTGTGTGATGATGGCATAATCAACTGGTCCTTTAACTTTAAATGCACTAATTACCTGTTTCATCCTATGAAAAAGAGGAGTATTTAATGTACCTTGTACAAAGAATGTCTCAGATTTTCTTTGCTAGAGAAATGTCAAAGATGTGGTATTTTCTTGCTAATGAAGGTACATACAGTAAATGTATTTGTTAGCAAAGAATATCGATTGTAATGTTAATATAAATGTTAAGTGAGTAAATCATTTTTGCAGCCAAACTGTAACGTTTAACTGTATTTTAGTTCATGAATAGGTCAACAAGTAACAGCAGAATACTTTTGAATTCAGTCTGACCTTGAAATCCAGAGTTTGTGAGGGGAGGGGATTTTGGCACACGTATTGCCAACAACACACCCCTAAAATGGACTGTATTGCAGCTATACTCTTGTCATTTCTAGGGTATAATCTAGGAGGCAGTGGATGTTAGCAGAGTAAATTAGAAGTCAGTCTGACCTTCCAATCCAGACATGTTTTTGCCAATTAGTTCTTCAGGGCATGGCCGTGGTGAGGTGCTGGAGACATTCCTCACAGCAGTGTTTTCCAACCACATTTCTGCTCCTTCCAGCAAGCTGCCTGTCTGGGGGTCCCTACGGACCGGATTGAGAAACACTGCCTCCGGTCCATATTGGCATGATTGCATCATACAATTGCTGCAGATTTGTCTGCAGTACATTTGTGCTGCGAATCAGGCTTTCCACCAGACCTCAAAGGTATGATATCGGATTCATTTCTGGTGACTGGGGAGGCCATTACATTGAACTCATTGTCATGTTCATGGAATCAGTTTTAGGTGCCTTGTACTTTGTGACATGGTACATTATCCTGCTGAAACTAGCCATAAAGCTTGACAGTGGCCATTAAGTGATGTACATGGTCAACAACAATACTGCAATATGGCGTGGCATTTCAGTAATGCTTGGTATTAAGGGGCTCAGTGACTGGCAAGAAAACATTCCCTACCTGATTACACCACTGTCAGCTTGAACTGTTGACACAAGGCAGGCTGGATTCGTGCTGTTCAGACCGGACGGACCATCTGCATGTCGCTGGGGAAGTCGAGACTTTTCAGACAAGTCATTGTTTCTCCGATCTTCAGTAAAGTTTCTGTGACACTGTGCCCTCAGTTTCCTGTTCACAGCTGACAGGTGTGGAATCCGATGTGGGTTTCTGCCATTGTGGCTCCACCCATCTTAAGGTTCGATGTGTTGTGCATTTAGAGATGTATTTCAGGTCACCACTTTCGTACAGACTTCCTCTCTTCCTTCCTCTCAATCAAAATCAGTCTTACCATTCGCCTTTGACTTTTGTCAACACCATTCTTTTTTTAATGTCCTGTGTACAGGTGTCTGGCAGGTGTGTGTACAACAATAGGTTGTAACAACGCAAAGTACAACTGGAAAAATATATAAATATGCCAAAAGTTATGGATTTTTCAATGATTACCTAAGCAACATGGTCTGCTGTTCTGAAACACAACTCCAGGCTTGGTGTGTCATGTGATCGAATGAGAAAAGGGACCCAAATGCAGTGCAACCAAACAGCCTGAGAGCGAGAGGAGACTCAGCACTCTGGCAACCAAAGATGATGGGAACAGAGAACCACTTGGCAGTCTGGCAACCAGGGAAGATGGGAACAGAGAACCACTTGGCAGTCTGGCAACCAGGGAAGATGGGAACAGAGAACCATTTGGCAGGCTGGCAACCAGGGAAGATGGGAACAGAGAATCATTTGGCAGGCTGGAAACCAGGGAAGATGGGAACAGAGAACCATTTGGCAGTCTGGCAACCAGGGAAGATGGGAACAGAGAACCACTTGGCAGTCTGGCAACCAGGGAAGATGGGAACAGAGAACCATTTGGCAGTCTGGCAACCAGGGAAGATGGGAACAGAGAACCATTTGGCAGGCTGGCAACCAGGGAAGATAGGCGACGACGCCCATGAGAAAACCTCACAATGATTAAACCAGTTCACCTGCTTGTATACTACAGAATGCATCTATACAGTCAGGACCAAAGCGAAGCAGCAGTGAATATTTGAGTGAGTTAGATCCATCTGCGGGCATGGTCACCGTGAGCAATTTATGCTCATCCTGACACAGTGAAGCAATCAGTGTAAATGGGTATTTTAACAAGCTTGGTATCCTTTCAGATTATTTTTTTAAAACAGCAGTGTCATCACATAGTGGCGGTACCAGGAACTGCAGCATCTCGTGGAACATGCAAAAGAACAGAGAAAATACAAACTGACAGGCAGTGCAATATGGTTATCCTTATCTTTTATAATATGCCATTATGTTCATTGCAGTATTTCACTGCTAAGGCATGCTTCCTGAAAGTTTTCACATTTTCCCAAAAGTCTAAACACAAAACCACATCTTCACACTACGTTCAGAAAACCTGGTCTGGCAAGATGAAACAATTCGATCCAAACTTAATTTGTGTTCCAAATAAAATGCCGCTTTCAGATCACACACAAAACCAGTCAAAAGAGAAACACCACTGATCATTCCTCACACATTATAGCAGAAAATTGAAAACACTGCCAGTTCAAACTGTTCCTGGAATGTAGAGAAAAATGTTTACTATGAATATGCTTTTTGCATGTTTCACTGCAGTATTGGAAACCAAGAACATCAGAAAAATGAAAGAAAATGTTATTGTTTAGCAAAAATGTTAGCATACCACTATGTGTAAAGTGATATGTAGAGTATTTGCAGTATTCTGTACTTTAAAAACATTACTGTAAAGGACAAAGGATAAAGTAAAAGTAAAAGGTTGTGAAGGAAGAAGATTCCTTCTGCCTCATCATCATGACTCAGGGCAAGTTCTGGACATCACTGGAGAAGTTCTCCCTTGCTTGGAAGGAAGAATCCTCAGCTGTCTGCATTCTTACCTTGACATTAAAACTAAACACCTATAAAACACCAATCCAGCATGTAATCTTGCAAACAGAGTGGATGAGGTCTGCATGTTGTGTCTAACTGGATGAACATTGTTTAAGGTTTCGTATAGAAAGTGATTGGTTCTCAGCTTCTGGGCATTGCTGCCTGTCCCCCAGAGCCTCCGCCATTCCAGCTGAGAGCCGTCCCTTTAACCCCGGAACGTTACACAGCGGTGGGCCAGCGGTCAGGGTCGTGTCTCTGCCGGCCCCTGCAGGTGGACACAGGATCCTTTATTCCTGCTGTCACTCTTCCTTCCTCCCCACAGCAGGAGATTCCTATTTGGACCTTCCAGCAAACTTCCAGGCCTACTCCTCATGACACTAGAAGATCCTACTAAACAAGCCAACCTGGTGGAACATCTCCTCACACCAACAGACATCAAGCCGCACCCCCATTGTTCTGCTACCTCCCTGCTAGCTTGGATAAATCGTGCATTCCTCAACTTCTCCATCCTTCTAGACCATAGCCAGAAGGTGCCCTTCTCAGCCTCCTCCAGTGTCTTTCTTCAGCATCGTGCCTGCCTCTCCAACATTCTTCGATGAACTCTGAGTCAGTGTTCCCACAAAGCCTTGGTAAACCACCACCACTGCATAACTGACAGCCCTCCAACTAATCTCACTGTACTCATCCAGCAGCTTCAGACATGTCCGCTCCTTCCTCTCTCTACCTGCCTCCTCTCCTTCTTCTCTTGGGACAGTAAATGCAATCATTACAAAAATTCTAGGGGTAAAATATGGCAGTGATTTTGCTTCTCATTACCTCCAAGGCAGTAAGACGGCGCTCCAGGTACAAAGGCTGTGTGTGGGCCAGCCAGCCAGCCTGAACGGCTCATGAAGCGACCGGCTCGGGGAGCGACTGATGTGTCTTTGATGATTTATCCGCATGCTCGACTTTCCCCCGTAGCAGCATAACAGTCCCACACGCTAAAACGTCAACGTCGGCCCTTTAGTCACAAAGTCGCGGCATGATTCCCTTCCCACGGTGATTGACGAGAATGTCCCAGATTCTCAGTGCGCCGGCCTTTTCTGAGGAAGCTGCAAACTTCACCACCAAAACTCTCTTCTTTAAAGGTCAGTGAACCTTGACTGAAGTTAAGGCCGCAACGTTTTGTGAGACGTCCCCAGTGCCAGACAAGTGCAAAATCCTCTGTGTGTAGAATAGTCACAGTAACAACATTTTTTATTTTCGCTGTTCTGCTGCACCGCTACTGCAGGGTTCATGCTCCTTAGAAATGTTTTTCAACAAATCTTATTCTCTCTGTCACAGTCGCCCCTTTGGCCTAAGGACGGTCGGTGAACCTGTCAGGCCATCAGCAGCATCCGTGTGCACCACAGGAGCCGGTGACACCGAATCAATCCTCTTCTTCACCGTTCGTTCTCTACATCATCCCTGCAGGAGTGAAGCAGAAGTGAGGATGGCTTCCTCTGTCTGTCTCTGAAGGGAAGAAGGGAGAAAATCAAATTTAATAGCAGATGAAGACAAGCGTTCCTGGACACGTCAAAAAATAATGGCTGTTTATTTGCTTTTAATTAGAGGTTGTTATAAAGCTGCCGAATGACGGAGAATATAAGCTAAGAGAAGGATTCTGCTCCGATTAGGTACATAGAGTATTTCAAGGACATTAGGGGGAGGATTCCAGTTGTTATGTGCTGCATAAATCTTAGTCATGGACTATTTGTAAGCCGTATATACTCTGTGCATCATATTCAGTCTGATGTGGCCGTCATATATCACAACAATGCACATAAATACACCTGTTAAAGTTTTTACACTCTAAGCGAAAACAGGCAAGTTACATGTTATATATTGTAGTTGCACTGAATTGTCTTGAATTTGACTGTTCTGAAGAATTGAATTTTAGAGCCTTATTATAAATCAGAAAGGGGCATCTTATGAGCATATATACAGATACCCCCAGGTTACGGTGGTCCAAGTTACGATATTTCCACATTACGGTGGGTAAATGTTTTCACTTTCAGTACATTATTACATATATGTTCACATGATACATGTTTTTATATTATTAAGTTACATGACATACATGACAACTGTCCTTAGTTTATATTTGAACAGCCTTTCAATACCTGGTGTATTTATATACTGTATTACATTATATTATTTTTGCTGTTCAATAAACCGCTGTTTTGCTTAAACGAGACTCTACAAGTGGATTCCACACAGTTTGGTGCACTGTATTAAAATGCATTTTTGTCTTAAGAGAGGTTTATCAGAATGCTACCCCATCATACCTGGGGAGACGCTGTACCTGTTTGCAGTAAATCAAATGGAAAAAGCATTGTTGGATAGTCTAGATGTATGTGTTTTTTAGGTTATTTGAAAACAATACGCATCGTTCTTCTGAGTTTAATATGTTCTGAGTTTCTGGAAATTTTCTGAAAAGGCTGAATGAAAGTCATGTGCGGAATGTTAATGGGGAACAGGGAGCAGCTACATACATCATTCATTCCCCTCTAACAACTCAGCATTTCACTGGGCTACAGCGCAAAGGCATCACAATGGCATTTGGTAATGATTTTCTACACGGAAGCGTAGAGTGACGCAGTTAGGGCTCAAAAACAAAATGAATGAACTTTCAGGCGCGTTCCAGTTAGAGCCTGATGTCACTCAACTCACACGGAGCTTGAGCTGTTTTTGTTGAGGAAAACAGTCATTGTTATACAGCACAAATATGGAAAGGCGATAGAGATTTACCTGAAAGGGATTTCCGAAAACTGGGCAGCAAGCAACTAAGGAGTGAATGTTTTTATACCCAAGACATCCATCCATACATTTTCTGTAACCACTTGTCCTGTTCAACCTATCCTGCATCCTCCAGGTGAAAGGCAGGGAATCACCCAGGATGGGGAGCCAACCAATAACAGGGCACAGTCACTCAGTCACCTATGGGCAATTTGGTGGGCAATTTTGGTGACTCCAAAATCCCTCAGCATGTAATTGGCCTGTGGGGGGCGACCAGAGTACCTGGAGGAAACCCCACGACGACACGGGGGGAATATGAAAACTCCACACACAGAGCTGGGGCACCGACTCGAACCATGGTCCCAGAGGTGTACCACTGCACCAATACCTAAGACAGTTGCTTTTATTTCAGTAATATTAAGTTATAATAAGGCATTATTATTGTCATGTGCACATATGCATTATGTCCTTTTTTCAGGTCATAGTGCTATATAAATATCAAATGACAAACAGACACAAATAAATACAGAAGCCAACAATAACATTCATATTCCGTCAAGTTCCCAGGTGTTATGTGCCGGTAGTGAGTCTCAGGCAGTGTAGGGCACAAGGACGGAACCTTGGTCGGGATTCCGCTGCGGGGCAAACACACGCACAGTCGGACATCATGGGCAATTCAGTAGAATCTCCAACTCACCTGCACACAGGTCTTTGGATAGCGGGAAGATGCAGGAGAACCTGGAAGGAGAACATGCAAGCTCTACACACACTGGGTGAAAAAGAAATTCAGTCCTGCAACTTGGCAGGCATGAGGGAAGTGCACTAGACAGTGAAGCAGTGCAAAGATAAATAACAGCACTGTAAACAAGCACGTTGCATATGCCTGGACAAGAGATGGAATAAAGTGTAAGCTTGATAATAGATCACTAAAGGCAAAGTAAAATAGATAATATTCCAGCTTTGGCTATGAAGTAAAATATACAGTGACAAGAAAAAGTATATGAAACTTTTGGAATTTCATGGTTTTCTGCATTAATTTGTTATACAATGTTGTAAAAACCTGATCTTCATCTAAGTCAAATGTATTGACAAAGATAATGTGGGTATAGTTAAAAACACATCAGATCTTCCATGTCTTTATTGAGAACAACCATAAAAAGTCATAGTGCTAGTGGAAAAAGTAAGTGAACCCTCGAGCTGATGACCTCAAAAACGCTAATTGGAGTCAGGTGTGAGCATACCTGGAGTCTTATTAAGAAAATGAGTTTGGAGGTGTGGAGTAGAGCTACTTTGACTGATAAAAACCACTCAAACTCTTTGAGTTTGCTCTGCATAAGAAGAATATGCTTATGTGAGCTGTGCGTCGCCAAAAAGAGCTTTCAGAGGAACTTCCTGTTTCATAATGTTTATATTCAATTTTACATTATTTTTGCAGGACAGTTTCCTAGTCTCTGTATCATTTAATTACAACATTCACTATAAAATGGACATTTATATATAAATTTGCCATAAAATCAATGGTACATTAACTAGGACTAGTACAACTGCTGCCTGTGACCCATTAATAATTTAATCTGGCTTTAAGACTATTAAAGAAAAGAAAACTCAAAAGCAAAATCATATGTCATGTATCTGTTAGTGAGTCATGGGCAAGTGTATTTTTATTATGGCTATAATTTGATTTTTATGAAGCAGAGATCTAGGTACCGCTAGTTTCCAATTGCTGCAGTTTTTCAGTCCAGCCTAGGAGTCTCTGAGAAATGTGGTTTGAGTTTCAGCACATTTGAAACTCTTGTTCTTGGTCTTGCTGGCTCATCTCTTTCTAGCTCTTCACCCCAAATCACCATTGT
>JAODUD010000110.1:1059206-1078544 GCA_026784285.1 Stomatorhinus walkeri
CTTTGTGGACATTATTAATAAACCAGCGATACTTACAGCATTGCCGCGTCAGCGTCCATCGTCTTTCTGCCATAACAGAGCATTTAAGCATCATTTTCTTTGTCTGCCAATGACTTTTTATGGCACTATATATTTATCAGTAAAAACCTTTGTGTAGACTTTCTGTTACCACTGTTTTAAACCTGTCTTTTGAAAAGTCCCTTGAATTAAACTGGAAAGGAGTTATTGTGATTTATTGATGATGGGAATACTGATGATGGAATATTTGTAGAGCAAGCCCTGCATAATGCAGGTCTGCATAATGTGCTAATTGGAAACAGAATGTCTGTATATATCTTATATAAGCAAACATATTTAGCTGAATGCTTAAAGTTCTGCCTTTTATATTCAATTTATCATGATTTTTAAATTTGATTTCTTAATACCAGTCCCTTCACTTGATGGTTACTGGGATAATACCTTGCAGATATAAATGTTTCCTGTTATTCGATATTCATGGCAATTCTAGAGGGCGTCCTATTTCTAGATATAAAGCCCTCTCCAAACAGTCAAAGCAATAAGCAAAGGCCACTCAGGCACTACTGGCTGTGTCTCTGTCACTGCCATGCTGCGGTCACACTGACACTTGTGTTTGTGCTCCAGTTACTGTTCTGTGTGTGTGTGTGTGTGTGTGTGTAGACAGTATAAGCAGAGAATGTCAGCTGCACAGTGCTGTCCCTCCGCCATTCCCTCCTACACCCTCCCCAGCACCAGGCCTCCTACCCTTCCCGCTACAGGGTGTGCTCCCCCTCTGGAGCATCAAGGCCCGGTCACTTGTCCAGGTTGCGGCGCAGCGAGGTGAGCACCTGTACCTGCAGGTTGGAGACGGGCTCAGGTGAGGCAGCCAGCGCAGCAGTGACCATGGTGCGGTTCAGCAGCGGGTTGGGGGGGGTGCTGCTGGGGGGATGTGTGGCCTTCCAGTAGGCCTCTAGGTATTCGGCCAAGTGCTCACAGGCCTCCTCCAGCTGGTTCTCGTCCAGAATGATGTCAAACATCTCCTACAAGATTGGTTGGGTTCGGGGGGAAGCAAAATTACCTCCTCTGCTTGGTACATACAGCATCTGTCTGGAGAAGCTCTACCTGGAGGTCTATTTAAGGCTGCTATCCTACATACATCACATCCAGTCATGCTCTGCTGGGGTTCATTCTGTTAGATAAATGTAGGTGCCGCTTGTCCCTGGACTCTCAATGAGGGCCTTTTCTGCCCCAGACTGAGCCGGTAGCTCATTCACGACAAGCACGCACCCCCAGCTTTACAGGCCCTCATTATTATCCCATACATAATTACTCACCCCTGTTAGCACCGGGCCCTTTGCCATCCAGAGCCATTAAGTTTCCTGAGTGCAATTACTCTTGCAGTCTGCACCGCGCAGATGGTCATTAATGTAGCTCTGTTGTACCTACTCTGTGTACCTGGGGCTCAGCAAAAGGATGGTACTCCTCTGATATTAACTTTTATTTCATATAGTAAACTTGCTCCCATTTTGTTTTGGGTAGATACTCACAGGGGGACATTGGGCCAGCTTGTCTGCTGCCACCATCTGCACGTTGAGATGTTTGGCCTGAGATTTGCCCCTCGACTTGATTAGCCGCTGCAGGACCTGGGTGGGGGAGGGAGGGGCAACATCCATAAGATTCACCTCATTACTACAAATGTTTTCTCTAACTGATGTAGAAGGAGGTGCTAGTAGTATATTTTGGTATGGTTTCAGCTGGGGGACCGGCAAATTGCTTTTAGATTTGCTCCACTTTGGATAAAGGCTGTCTTACTTTTCTAATCTCAGATACTCTCAGATGCTTCTCATTGGAATAATGTGCACCAAAGCTGATCAAGTCAATAGCACTCAGTAAAGATGACTTTACCATTAATAAAGTACGCTTTGCCTCTATAAATGGTTTGGTTTGCTTACTGTCAGCTCAGAGCAGTAAGTCTGTAAGAACATTTAGCATGATGCAATCACAGAGCCTTTTTGTGTTTGGGACCTGTACACCTCCTACAGAATTGCATATAGGTAAGGGGGAGGAGGTGTGAGCCGTACCTTGGGGGAGGAGATCTTGATGTAGACCACAATGGGGGCCAGAGAGGTCTTGGCCAGCTGGGATGGGTGGTTGATGGTGTCAGCATCTAGGGCTACTAGCTGCAGTGTGCGGGCCAGCTCAAAGATGCGTTCAATCTCACTCTGTACCTCAGCTGTGTGTACGGGGGAGGGGGGGGGTGGTCAGTGTGGGGGTGCAGCTTCACAGGATTCACTGAGACCTTCAGTTTCTCCAATTTCAGCATGCAGTTTGACTGCGGAAGCTTGCCAAAATGCAGCCGGGACTACGTGTTCCAGACACACGGCTTGCTTCCCTCTCTGTCCATGACAGTGATGATGATGGTGATTATTATTATTACTGTATTCACAAAAGTAAACTGCCATGCAATGTAAGAATGAGGGTTCAAGCTGTAAAAAGCAAAAGGCAAAAAAGTTTGTAATGCCTCTATGAGTTTACCTCCTTTACAGAGACATATACAAACTATTAGCTGTAAACAACGTTCTGTAATGGATGAACCTGACCTTCTGACATCATTTAGATTGCTTAGAAAATAACAGAAAAGCTGGCCTCCTGTCCAGGGTGCGACCCTGCCATGTGCCCTGTGCTATCTGTAACAGGTTCCAGACCCACACATGACCCTGCTCAGGAAAAGAGGTTGAAAGATGCATATTGAATGGACAGAAGATGGAAAAGTATTATGGCTTAAAACTCAGAATTAAAAATTAATTAACATTTTTTCTTATTTTCAATAAAAAACTAACATCAGTATAGGATATTGTCATTTTACAACTTCATGAGCTTATACTTTCAAAATATTAATTCAGCAGTGCTGTGTCACTATAAATACTATGAATAACACTGACAGACAAAATAAATCTCAATTTGTTAAATAATCTTAATTTAATAAATAATATTACAGCAAGTGGTAATGTCAAATTGTTGTACTGATTTTGAAAGAGATTCTCAGTTTTCTGTTTCTGAATGGATTTTAAAACAGTCCCTAAAACTGCTGGCACAATGTAAAATAAGTACCAATTTTCTTAAATGAATATTTTAAAATAGTGAAACATTTCCAGGCCTCACAGTCTATCTTCATTTCTGTATTTTGAGGTTGTGTTTTGCAGCAATGATGTGCTTGCACCAGGCAGCCAGGTTACTCTCCATCTGAGATTAAATGGACAGCTGCAGTTGGTGGGCTTATGCTGCAGTACTGAGGGTTAAGCCAAGCTGGACCGCTTGGAACCAACTGGGACCAGGCAAAAAATGATCCAGACAAGAGAGAAGCAAGGTTACAAAAGCGGGCCCACGGCAAGATGGGACCGCAAAATGATGACGGCGGCATGTAATGTGATGGAGCTCACGCTGGAACAGACACCTACAGACAAACGCACCTCGCAGAAATGCCAGAAAAGCTCCATAGTTAAAGATCAAACCACTTACCTCTCATTTCAGTAGAACAGACGTATACATCGCCAAAGAGAGCCATAGAACATAGCAGATACCTATACCACTGCGCAGAATCCCCAACCGCTCTATAAAACCTCCTTTGTTACACTAAAAGACACTCAGAAGCCAACCTCTCAGTGGTTCACCAAAATATGCTGTATTATCCTGTTGATATCAAAACTTTTACAGTATTTCCTGGAATCTCCAGTTTTTTAAGGATGCCTTTGTATGTAAAATATGTTTAAATAATATGCTTGTAGACCTGATTCTCATCTAATCCAAATATTTCACTCTGGACACTCTGGACTCTGTGTTTTTTTAATCTTAATCATTTAGCCGTTATTTTAGAAGCATTGGTGTACAAATATGCACAAATTGCAGTGTCGGTGTTAACTATTAATTCAGAGAAGGAAAAGAACATGTGAATTCTCTACCATTACTGAGAGTGGTATAGGACTTGGTACTAACAGGAAGAGCAGTTTTGGTAAGAACTCTGGTAAGACTTTTGGTAAGACCCTCTTCACCAGGAGACAGCAATATGACCTGCAGCTCTCCTCCGCTGAACATGGAGCCACCATGCACCATAATTATTCATTTTGTACAAGCAGCAGGCAAATTAGAGCTTTCAGTCAAGTGTGTGGATGGAGATCACAGAGTAGACAAGCAGACAGGCAGGTAGGCAGGATGTTTAGAGAACAGGATGAGGAGACACAGGGTGCAGTGGGAGATACGTACCCAAAACATCTGAGTAAGGGAAGAGTGGAAGGCAGGGAGGAGCAGGATGGTGTAGGACAGACAGAATGAGAAACAAGAGAAGAGGCCATGTAAGACATTCAGCAGAGATGCTAGTGAACGGGGGGAAGGGGGGAAGGGGGCCTTATCCTTGTAGGCGACAATAGGCAAAACTTCCCTGTGACTATGCTGGGCTACTGAGGAGCCCTGTGATGAACGCTGACAGGCATGAGCACTCAGCGTGGTGGTGGGAGCTGTCATGTCAGTTATTATGATCTAAATGTTCATTTGTAGGCCATCAGAAAATGCCAGAAGGCCCAGGGAAAGCCATGTGATACCCTAACAAAGGGGCCGTCACAAGCAGTCAGAACGCACATCCACACAGGCCTTTAAAAGACCACTTTTAACAGTACTTATGTATATAAGATATGGAATAATAGAGAAATATTCCCTAATGCACGAGGGAAGAAATTAATGAGCAGCCAATGACATCATTTAAAGGAAATAACATGTACATACTATTATTATTCCTAAACAATAAAAACGCATGACAGTCATCTTTGGCTGCATTTTAATGGATGAGAAATGATAGGGGATCCATTTATTCCCTTCAACGACATGAAAATAGATATATTTTCAAGATCTTGAATCCCTATTCAAAAAAAAAATTACAATACTGTTTTGCATTATCTGGAATTATCTGCAGTGCAGTCTCTCATGGCACACAGTACAGAGAGGACACAGGGAAGCATGAGTAGACATGGCCAGTCTTACCCAGGCTGGAGCGTGTGTTTGAGCGTTCGATGATGGTGTGCTTGCTGGGGTTGTTGAGCACAGAGCGTTTGGCCAGGGAGATGTCCGCTGTCACCCGAGTGATAGATATCCTAAAAAGAGTGGCTGCGTAACTGGATGGCTGGTTCTCAGGTGCGAACCTGATGCAATGACTGAGTTTCCTTCTTAGAAGTGCAGACAAACTCTGCAGCACACACACAGGAACAGACTGCCAGCCAAGAGCAGGCCTTCGGGTCTGTCCACAGACACCAGGCATCATCACACACACAGGAACAGACTGCTGCGCAGGTTTCCACAGACACACCCTAACAGATGTAACGCACACCTCGTTGGGACTTAGAGCTGCTGTGGCCATAGCCTTCTCTACTGTCCCAGCAGGGGCACTAGAATCTGACCTCATCCAGCCAGGCAGATGTGTTAATAATTAATTACACAGCATTGTAAGCTAATAACCAGACAGTGATGATGAATTACTAATTTGCATTACATTAATCGGGTGCCATAAGGGGGAAACCCTACATGTTTTGTTAAGATTTCAGAGCTGCCTGGTGAGAGGTGGACAGAACCACTTTAGTGCATGACAAGCAGGCCTGTATCTTCCAGAGCAGCAGCAGAGACCACCGGGAAGGAATCTGAACAACTGAGGAGACAAGGCCAACACCAGCTTGGAGCTAAAATGTTTTAAAATAGTACAACATGCGATGGAGAATTTTTTAGAACCGTTTTCTTTTTATGTCATGAGATATAGCAAATGAGAAATCAACAACAGATCCTGCCGTAGGTTTATTTTCTTGTGCAGTGTCCCACAAGCCACGTCTACCCAAGTATAAATACTGTATGACTTCTGAAGCATGCACCTTACCTGCCTTCAAACTTGTGTTTAAGAAAATCAAAGAGTGCCTTCTGCATCATATCAGTCACCTAAAGGAAGTGATGTAAATAACTATATTAGAGAAAATAATATAATCACCCTTCCCTTTTCCCAACACTCAGAGAGTATAGGGTCAACCACAGGAGAACATCCACCGCCAGCGCTGGAGGTGTGAGGACAGCGCTGCCCGCTGAGTCACTGCACTACCCCCATCTCAGGCACTCTCTGCTCTAGAATCTGCACTGCTTTCTGTTACGTTCATCTCTGATGTTCCCCAATTAACTAAGTAACTTTCCATTACTTGGATATATCCAGTGAATTTTGACAATATTAACAGCTGAACTAACAAAAATAATTCCCCAATTTTGTGGAATCCCCTTTCAGCATGATTTCTACATATCTATTTAAATGTAGGTTACTATAATTATATTGGTCACATATGTTACTTGTAATAAATTTGCTAAGTTTCACAGTAGTTAAGTGATTGACATGCGCAAGTCTGGCACACTGCTACCATGAATGTGCAAGTGCGTATGGAGATTTTCCTAGTACCCTCTTAATATAAGCTGAAAGTTTGGGTAAACTTTATCAAGTAAATGGATACCTAGGCATGAGTACTGCAATCTGCTGTAGTTCATGGTTCAGTGCAATTTCGTTACAGCAGGGAAACACAGTCTGAAATCATTTATTTCTAAAACTCCAAGCACAATAGAGGAACAGTTGTAAATCAAACAAATGGCAATATGTTGATCTAACTTTTAGCACCGCCTATAGTCTCCCCTACTTTGACTAATTGCATATTTTATTTCCCCTACTCCTCCCTGGGGGGTGCTGCCTGGAGACCTCAATCTATCAAGATGTCCAGCACACCCTGCAACATGTGACGTCGCCACTACCAATGACGTCCGTGCATCCAGCTCGCCATTCTGCCTGTTTCATCCTCCATGTATGACCCGCTGCCTGCCTTCTGGTTGCCTGCCGATTGGAGGGAGCGTTGGCACCAGCTTGTCATCTCCCCCCTGCTCCCCGTTTGTGTCTCAGATTTTACTGTATTTGACTCTCCCTGCCGGCCCCTGGAGGATGGGCCCCCCCCTTTGAGTCTGGTCCCTCCCAAGGTTTCTTCCTTCTCGGGGAGTTTTTCCTTGGCACTGTCACCTATGGCTTACTCACTGGGGGGATTTTGATGGGGATGCTGTAAAGGACTTTGAGACGATGTAATGTTGTGATAATGCGCTATACAAAAATACATTTGTTGTTGTTGATGTTCATCACTTATGAAATCTGCTTTTGCCTTTGAACAGCCGGGCATAGGATGATTAGGTGGCCCATTTGCTTAGAGATTAATAATATATCACTCTGTCAGCACTGTTCCATGCTTTCATTACTATGAAGGGATTATTCTTGGAAATATCACATAATGTCATAATACGACGTGCCCAATGTAACATTCTGGGCCACTTGAACATCTCAGTGTTTGTATTATCATAGAGGAGGACAGTTCGTCATACTACCTGGTTTATTTGCTTGGAATTTGCAACGAAATTTCAATCTTGCTATTATTTATGACTGGGAGGAGCAAAACACATTGGAAACTTGTGTTTAAATTGACCAAATAGTGACTAAATTGTAACTAAATGGTAGGTGACATTGTGGCTCACTAGGTGGCGCTGTAACCTCACACCTCCAGGGTTGGGGGTGTGACCCTTTCCTGGTCCGTATGTGTGTTCACTAGTTCTCCTTGTATCCGTGTTTTTTTTTTTCTGAAGTCCAAGGTGCCCCCCTTTTCTTAGTGGGATAATCCCTAGTCTCCCTTTGACCCTGTCCCAAGATAAGCAATTATGGAGAATGGAAAGATGGACTATTTAGTGTGAAAGTCTTTATTCGATTTCTCATTGGAAGTGTAGCCTCACATTTAAATAACAGAGCTGCTACTGGTCACATGACACCGGGAGAGCAAGTGCAAATCTGAGCGCAGATCTGCTTAGTGACGTTTGCACGATAGGGCTTCGCCTGAAGTCCAGCTTTCCTCTCGCTTATTTTTACACGTGAGCCAGTAAGGATTTACTACTGGATTTGGGTTAGCCCTCATGTAACCATGGTGATTGGATTGAGCCTGCAACCAATAGCCACAACAGGGCTAAGTTCAGCCTCAATGAAAGATTGCGAAACATTTGACGTAATCAGAAGTCCGATGAACACTGTGTTTTGCAAACAATGCAGCTATGGCAAGGGTACATTGTGGGCACTGTGTTTTTAATTCTCTGGGGTTTATATACATGTTACTGCTGACTGGGTAACACCTTTTTAAAACACCTACCAAACTAGATAAAACCTGTCTCAAATTCTGTTGCACAACATTTCACACCGTTTCAAGGAAACAAGTCGTTCAACCTGGAAACTGTAACAAAACGTTGCACGCTGTGTTCAGACAGAACGTGCCCCAGGTAATGAAGTCCTCCCGACACTATCTGGACTGATCGCCTTTTTGGGGCTTAAATGGATTCAACCAATTAAGCTGCTGGCTTCCAGGGTTTTTGAGACCAAGGGCGATGGAGCAGAGTATGAGGTGTGGGGTACTTCTGTTTGCTCTGCCTCTCGCTCTGGGTTTCTGTCAGATTTTTGGCCTCTCTGTTAAAAGATAGAATTTTTTTTTTATATATTCAGTTTTTTTGATAGTTTGATTTTTGTTAAACTTGGGCATCCCGCACCTCTCTCCCGAAACAGACTTTCATTCCATGTCCACTAACATTGATTCGCTGTTTGAATTTTGTCTCGTCTGAAGTTCTAACCAGAGCACTATTGCCTGACCTTTATTTTACTTCATTTGCAAACATGATTAGAAAGGTGGTGGCCATTCTTGGAATTTCCTTTATTATTTTAAAATCTTTGCAAAGTTACCACAGCCTAACAGCTGATTGATACCAAACTTCTTCAGACACAGTGGTGCATTACGAGGAAACATATGGCAGCACAGCATGTCAAACTAAAATCACATCTCAAGTATCTTGGCCCAGTTTACAGGTCTCCTAATTCATCAGCTCTTGATTATATTATAATTCCTTATGTATTAATTCAAAATTTCTTTTAAAAAAATGGCGTGGCAGAGCAAAGCGATACATTTCAGAGGCTGCCAAACCCTCATGCAACATTCGTAAAAAGACAAAGATCGCAGTGCTTCTGCTGTGGAATATTTGCCCATGCAGTTTTGCACTGGGCTCGTCTAAGCGGTTCCCTGAGGTTTGTGGGAAATGTACCACTGAGACTCCGTAGCCCTGGAGCTTATCTCCCCCTGTCACAGACAGCACACACACAGGCTTTGAAGTGTTCCAAGTGACATTATCCAGCACTGAATGTTTAAACCATTTAATGCTTTAAATATTGTGACAGTTACAAATAAATGCACGTTTACCGTGTCCTACCAATATTTCATGGAGGAGGCCGTGCCCCGCCCGGAGGAAGTTCTCAGAGGGCTACCTCACTGTGCGCTGACCCAAAAGAGAAGTGTTTCATGAAGATCGGAGAACAAGCAGACACTGGTCTAAAATAGAATCACAAGGCAGCAGAATAGGTTCACCGTTTCAGTACTGGTTGAAAGTTCAAGATATTTTGAATGCATTTAACATTAATTGGATGACAAAACACTGGAAATGAGACTTTCTAATAGGTCCCATAAAACGTGATGGTAACACTTTACTTGACGGTGCAAAATACTAATCAGTTACTACTGAAGTACAAATTATGAACAAATCATGAACAAATATGGTCAGTACTTAAGATGCATCACAATTCATTAATGAACAAACATGAGATCAGTATTTCATTTGTGTTATTTATTACTTATTCCTTCAGTAGTTCACAAAGGGTTACAGAATTACCGGATGTAGTAACAAATACAGTAACTGCTTGAGATAAAACATGTGTCATGATTCATTAATGATGAATTAACATGACATCAGTATGTAACTAAGTTTGTGGTTTAATTAGTACATAAGAAACAGTATGGTACTATATAATTTGTGGCCCATCAAGAAAAGTGTTACCAATGTGATATTACAAGTAATAGCATAAATAATTATGTTAGCATACTTGTTCTGAAAAGCTCTGCCAAAGCAGTAATTAAATTAATTTTATGGTATGTTTTGGCAACCGAAACAACTATTCAATGGAAAAACTGACTGATATTTCACCACTTGGAATTAAATGTTATTGGTAGATTAAGGTCATAGAGGACTTGCATGAAATTGCCCCAGTGAAATATTCCATTCATAAATCCTGAGTGGTGTGACAGTTGAATAAAACAATTTCCTTAACAAAGGGGGAAGAATTACACGAGCTTTGTACTTCAGGATATATTTAGGGGTGAGAGGAGAAACTGTTTATTCAAGGCTCTAATGTAACAGAATGTGATTTCAAGGCCAGTGAATGGACTATGAATGGACTTATTTTTGTCTCTTGCCTGGAAGCTTGGGTAGATATAAAACACGTATGATTGTATGGATCCTGACAAGCATCACTCGGATATACTGTTGTCATGTTAAAATATTCACTGGGATCGATGTCAAAATCAGTCCAGAGTGCGCCTGAAGTTCAAGAGAGGGAGCAGAGTGGAAACAGTAAAAGCGACAAAAACAACAAGCAGAAGCTACTGTTTGTGAATAAACAAAGGCTGTTCAAAGACAATCAGACACAGAACATACAATCAGAGACATTACTATGATACATGCAGAGACATCAGTTGGGTTTGGTTGCCATGAATGGCATAACTAAATGGAGTGAAAATCCTTTCAGCAGAAGGGTTACATATATGTCTGTGTTTCCATTACAAAATACATCACATGATTGCACTTCAAATTGTGGGTTGACAATCAATAAAAATCTTCTGAGATGTTTATTTGCGGTAAAGCGCTTTGAGAACTGTAAAGCGCTTTGAGAACTGCTGGTTCAAATCCTTGAGAAAACCCCTTGCACTGGATTTGCTAAAATGATGCAGCTGGACATTTAGACGAAGAAAAACTGAAAACCACGTGAATCACTTTAGAGTAAACTTCTTGCAAGCAAAGGAAAATAGTGCTGAGATTGTTACTGGATGAGTGAGGATGAATCACACAATGAAAAACTGAGAAGTTGGCCAATTGATTAGTTGTATCCACAGTGTCCTCTGCCAGACTAATGGTATGGAATATGGATGGATGGGTGGGTGGATATTGGGGAGGGGGGGGGTTTCACGGCCCACATCGTACAGTAGCATCACAGTTTTGCTCCAGCGTAGAGGGTGTCTGTCCAACGCTGTTTGCAATGCCACGTTCAAAGCATGATCCATTATGGATCAATTTTACAGAATCACATGCTGGACGGCACAAAATGCTTAACTGTCAGAACAAATTCCAGTAAACTAAAACGGCCATTAATCAGAACACCCACGATTTCAACACAGCTGCATGACTTTGCCTAACAATGCTTTTCCACACCAGCAGCTGTTAAAAATGTAAGTCATAGAGGTAGAAGGAAATGTTCCCTGCGGGGATGTAATACTGAGCAAAACAAGCGACATGATGCTACGTTATTGTTAACCTTATTATTCATATTTTTGGCTCACTGAAAAGCTTTTTTTGCCTCACATCTCCATATGTCTGCGATGAGTTGGCGCCCCATCCTGGGTTGTTTCCTGCTTTGTGCCTGTAGCCCGCAAGATAGGCTCCAGTCCCCCATCAGCCTGAATAGGATAAGCAGTTGCAGGAAATGGATGGATGGATGGATTGATTGATCTCCATGGTTGTGAGTTCATTATGATCAAGTTCTGTGAGAGCGCAGTATGCACTGCTCACAGAATGTCTTGGGACACTTGCTTAATGGTGTAAAAATATCATTGGCTCCCAAAGGGATATTAAACACAAATATGTGGTGCTTTATATCATTGCAAATGTGTTGCTAATTAAAAAGCACCCAATGTGGCTGCTTGTCTTTCACAATTATAATTTTAGTTTCAGTTTATTACCACTTGAAAAGAATGTTTTACTTAAATCTATTGGTATGTTCTAATGTGATATATAAATATATATTCATAAACACATAAAAAGCAATGCTTTTTGTCCAAATTGCCCCTAGTGTGCGTGTGCATGGAACAGGCTTCAGATCACCACAGCCCTAAGCCAATCATGGGTAGATTTAATGTTTATCATTTTTAGGCATTAAAAAAAATATTCTTTACTAAGTATAGACGCTCCTGTACTTACAAATGAGTTATGTTTCGAACGGGTGCTCGTAACTTGAAAGGTTCGTAAGTCGTTATTCAACATCATTTTCAGGGAATACGCAAGTACAATGAACTAGAATGCTAGGATGTCGTACTAGGCAGAATTGGCACGCAGAGGAAAAATTGCTGTTGCGGACAGGAAATTTGGACTTGTGGTCCTCTTTGTTCGTATGTCTGAAAGTTCGTAAGTTGAAAGTTCGTAAGTAGAGGAGCATCTGTATCTGTATTTTCAGAAGTCAGGCATAAACACAGATGCTGCAGCACGAGGGTGTAAATGACGGTTGTTTGGAAACGGAGCTGTTCCGCCAGAGGTGCTCCTACAAGGTCGTGTGCCTTTCAAGGTCATCTGTTTATCACATTGCACTTCATAGCAGGAATAACAAAAAAAACAGTGCAATCGCTTTGCCTTGCTTTTCAGTAGTGTGTATGAGAGTGCATTTATGTGGAAGTACACTTTGATAACTCTGTGTATTCAAACGATCGATGCTTATTGTTTGACTGGTCAATGACGAACGCAGCCTCTGCCAGGGGAAAAGGGAGGGCTGAAGGTCTGTTTGATCCTCCTCTGTAATCAGATGTGTTTTGGGGTTGAATTGCTGCACATGAATTAGGACCCATGCTGTGAAGGAACCCAGAACCCAGAACGTCTAATTTGTGACTAAGCTGCTTTTTGGTGATGGGGAGAGAAAATGTCATCCACTGCAGCGCAGATTAAAAATAAAACACCCAGAATCTGCAGGATGTTTTAAGATGCAGAGGACAATGGAAAATACATGGGATGTAGCCTGTGAACAAATCCGTCCTAGGAATACGTAACTATTGTCTTGTATTCACTGACAGGGAACCGTCAATTGATCAACTGGTTTTTAACTGTTTTCTATCAGCTAGGGGACAGTAAGGTATGCAGATTGCCAAGGATACATTTTTGCATGAGGCAAACCACAAATGACACAGATAGCTGTGGCATGTGAAGGGACGCATGTGTAAAATGAGCAGTGTCACTGAACACTGCAGCACGGTTAGTCATACATTGTCCTGGGGTGAAGATTAACAGTAGCCTTTTAAGGTTCTCTGCAATACAGCTTCATCTTGAACTGCAAAGGTTCTCCTTTGGCCTGACTAACAAGTGTGTGTGTGTGTGTGTGTGTGTGGGGGGGGGGGGGGTCACAGTGGATCAGAGAATGGCCCTCATCTCTGAGAACATAAAAGAACTGGAAGTGATGGAGGTTCATTTAGTGTGAGTCAGAGGTCTCAGCTTCATCTTGGGTGCACAAGCTGTTTAGCTATGGGAGTCTAAACTGGGCTAATAAAATAAACATTTAAATGGATTTGAAAATAACAGCAGTGTGTGTGTGTTTAAGCTCATAAAGGGAATATACCTAGATATTTCAGATGGGTGGAAAAACTTCTTAACATGCTGTTGATTTCTAGAATATTCAGTGGATTGAGCATCAGATATGATCTTGCGCTAAATCCTCCGGTTGACCTTCCTGAAGCTGTCCAAGTCTAGCGGCTCTCCGGTTGCCATATAATGAGGCTTAAATGCGCATCTCCCTCCATCTTTAGCTCTGTGAGTGGACTCTAATTGCTGCCTCCCACTCCTGGCTTCCTGGGGTGTGATTTATGAAGGTTGAAGGCCCAAGACCTGCCAGCAAAGCGGCAGCCTGTGTTTCGTTCTCCAAGGCGGACTCCGAGCTCCTGCATGCGCCGTTCTCGGCCATTACTCATCAACTAAGAAGAGCGCAGAGCTCTGTTGTTTTTGACATGAAAGAGAGAGAGGACAAAGGGGAGGATTGTTCTTAAAGTGAAAGTGCCATAGCCTGTTCCGATAATAATTTCTAATTTTACGAAATGTAAAATCCAGTGAGGCAGTGATGATGCTCTCCATCACCCTGAGAATGTGGATGCGGGTCACGTGTAAACATAGACTGTCGATTTTTAAATATAGCAAACAAACAGATCCATGTTTGCTTGGTTTTGATCCTTATGGAAGATTTGAATGAAATCCTATTCTGAATAAAGTGTTTTACAGTTACCTCAAGAAAATTCACGCTAGTCATTCTTTAACTTTATCGTTAATCCCATTGCAGCCTCTGGGGTTGCTCTTTCACCGACACTCGGCTGACAAACTTCCCCGAAGAGCCTGGCCAAGTCATCCTTATGGCTGTTCTCTTGGCGTCCAACGTGTGGCAGATTTCATCTTTTGGGTCCATGGTTGTCACTGCACAGCATCAGTTCATCTGATTATGCATAATCACAGCTAGGTGATGCAGACCAAGACCGCTGGGTTACGTTAGTCCATCCTCGTTAAGTGGCCTTCGACAGCCTGATTCAGACTTACTGAGCCTTCCTAGACTCCCAGACGTCTAGGTCCGCCTGACATCACAAGTCAAAGAAGAGATTACACTACAGACTGCTTGCAGAAGCAGGCAAACCATGTAATATGACTAAACATGCTACTGTGCTACACATGTCACATACCCTGCAGGTCCCACCGCTACCGTGCTAAGTGGCTTCATTAGATGTGGTGGGTGTCTGGACTCCAGTAGTGTGATACCTGCAGCTGTTGGCAAGACTAAACAGCTTAACGGAGTATTACTTGGGCATTTAATTCACTGGCTACTTTTTTCCTGGCTTGGGCAGATGCTCTCCTTGCCTCTGTCAGACACCTTACACCCTCCACTTAGCAACAGATTGGCTGTCCGTGGGTAATAAGCTGCAATTATGCTACATGGCTGCTCAGGAGAGCGAAAACCCCACATTAATGGGGCGGAGCTGTTTCCAGCTCACATCTCTAGGGTGGTGACTGGTCTCAGTCAGTGAGAGTTAGTGGTGCGCAGTGCAGCACCAAGATGTATGGGCCTGTCAGCTGTTCAATCAGCGTCAGACGGCGCTGAACCCTCAATGGATCAAAAGTAGCATGTCCTCAGGCTGCCCTCACAGATGTCGTGTTTAAACCCCGTCCTTGGAATATGGGCATTATAACACAATAAGACTCAAGACCCCTTTTACCTTAGGCAATAGCCAGCAGTTAGAGGTAATGTGACCATGGGGCCTTCCATGCGCAGACAATACAGCAAGAGCTCTCCTAAGCTTAGCAATTTAAAGCTATTTCCACGCTACGGATCCTTTTTGGACCACTATTTATCTATTTTCCATGCGGCCACACTGTAAGGCTAATTCACAAAAATTGTTTACCGTTTAGCAGACAATTAGGAGCTGAATTAGGAGGGAAACAGCACAGTTTTTTGCTCTGGAGGACTAAAGCTGAACCGCCTGTAAATCACATGTATTCCTGCTGATTTGTTATTCATAACTTTATAATTTGCTCCAACTGAAATCCCAAATGTCACTTAACTGAATGTCACTGGATATGAAACAAATTGAAAATAAATCTAAACCAAAATCAAACAATGAAAATGAAATTTCACAGTCAGTGTTGCCAACTTTGGTCAGCTGGCTAGAGTGAGATTTTCAGGTTGAGACCAGTCTTCACTCGTATTTACATGTATGTAAGAGTTTAATTACATGCATGTAAGAGTTTTATTATCTTCTAAATAGTCTGTAGGTTTTGAACTACCCCAAACCTTTTAATATAGCTAATTCTAGGTTTATGATTGAATAATATAGATTTGCCGTAAGATTTCTTGCGTGAGTGTTAGAGTCTGCAAGCTTGAATGTTGCACCAGATGTATGAGAGTTGTCAAGCCCGCACAGTTACTCAAACAATATCCAAAAGTAGCTCAAAATGCAAAATTTTGCATTTCATCTAATAAGTAATTAGATTTTACAGAGCCCAACATTTTTTAATCATTCAACAACAGTCTGCTGGGCAAAAATATTCTTTTGGATTTTTTCAGTATATTTCAACATTATTTGCAATCCCGTTTTATGTTTTTTTTTTTTTTCTTTCCAGCTGTTGAGAGTTTGTGTAACAATTTGATTTGTGCAAGCAGATGGCTGTTAATGACCAAACTGTGACTGTTTTATTGTGATCATGCTCCTGCCCATGAATGTCCCCCTGAGTTATTAAATGGTAGAGAAAGCAAACATTTTGCAACAGCATATAATCAATTTTTTTTAGATTTGGACTGAGCGGGGGTTTGGTTTTTCTTATCTCAGAATGAGGGACCGACAATAGAGAACTACAGTTTGTCGTTTTTGTTAATAGTAGGAGCGGGTTAACAAAGCCGGTGTTGACAGGATTGTAAAACAAGAAGAGATGAAGGTTAGTACACAGGGAAGAATAATCTGTTCAGTTGATGCTTTCAGAAAGATGAACACGCTGTGCCCACTGTCAGCTGCTTATTAATGGGGGAGGCTAGCTAAAGCCTCTGGTCTGAGGTATGGGGATATTCAGTGACTACAGGACCAAACGTTACAATGTATATGAAAAGATATACACAACAATAAAGATTTCTTATTACAATGTATCACCTCTTTATTGTTATTGATTTCCCTGCATTTAAAGGGAACATTTGAATGCAAGTTTTATAAAATTCCATTTTTATTGTGTTACATTGTCTAATTGTCTGCTTGTTGTTGTTACTAGGTACCATCAAATTGATACAGACTCCTGCTAACTGAAGAGAGTTTTGTATTCACATTTCCCTGTTATTTCTCTTCTCTTCAGACGAGAAACAAATGTTCTGAGTGTAAAATGAGTAACACTGATAATCCCCCTAAGACTCATACTGTGCTGGTTATTTGACAGCTCTTGTTACTGCTTTTGTGAGCCCTGCCATGTAGGACAAAAAAATGCGTATGGCTGAGTGTCACCCGTGCAGTTGGGCCACCCTCTTGGGGACGGGAGTGTGGCCGTTGGTTAAATGCGGCGCGAGCTGGAGGGCGGGTCGTGACAGAACCTGTCACGTCAGATGCTGAATTAGCTTGATCTGTTCTGGGGCCCAGGCATGTCACATCTCTCTCTCTCTCTCTCTCTCTCTCTCTCTGCTCCCCTATTCTTTGCTGTCGTCTTTCGACTGCAGGGACTAAGGAGAAAAGAAGAATCAGACGGGGCCTCCACGTGTGAAATGAGGGACGCTCTTGCTGATAGACACAGCGCTCCAGGTTGGACAGTGTCTACATGTGGATTAAATAAACATTGGCCTGAATGTACAGCCAAACTGAACACTAGGGGGACAAGCTAAAGATGCATTGCTCTCATGAAAGGTATTCCGTCTTCCTGAAGGGAAACAAATTCTCAACCACATTTTTCTTCATGATTATGTATTTTTTTTCCCTTGTGGAAAAATCATGGGTGATTCTAGGAGTTTTTGAGGTGAGAACATAAGAGGGGCCACAGTTTATACTGGAGAGGACCTTATTATTAGCCAATGATATGTTTTGTGACAGGCAGGGGACACTCCAGAGGCCAATCAGCTTTCAGCAAAGGCAAGTGCCTCTGTCACCCAGCACCTGCCCTTCCTCTGCCTTGTAACATGTAGATGGAATGGACTTTTTGGTCATGTGACCAGCCCACCTATTCACTTCATCTGTGCTGTAATCTCAGTCATTAAACAAATAAGATTTAATAATAAGTTAGGTTCTCTGGGACAGTAAAGGTACTTGGACCCCACATCGTTTGTGATGTTCTGAGGGCAGAACGAAAGATGATTGGTCCAGAGAGATACCCAATCAGATTGAACTGACATATGATTTGTTGGTCGCTCCTCCTGTAGTTGCTTGGACCCACTTCCACTACAATCTGATTGGTTATCTCTTTGAACCAATCATCTCTCCTTCTGGTCTCAGAATATTTTTGTGTAAGTAAAACTCCCATGAGCCCCATATTAAGTTTCAACCCTTTCCTTTCCCCTTCTACTGATGCCAAAATGACTGATTGCTCCTCCCTGCATCCTCTGTTAAATGCATCTCCATTGCAGTTCTCAAATGAAAACCCTCTGCTTTCTGAACTTTACTCAGCTCCCTGCCTCACCATCTGGTGTTTTCATACAGAGAGGGAGAGCTGAAATGTAGCTGGAGAGTGACACTATTGCAGATACAATGTTGACAGATACCTGGAGTACAAGCAATGAGTAAAAACGTGTAACATAATGTCTTACAAAAGAGAAAACAGTACATTCAGGCCTGAAGACAGTTTAGGTCTAATCTGAAACAGATTTCCTCCACATAAATCTCAGCACCTAAACTATGTGTGATAATCAAATAAAAAATATATCTGCCAATATAAAAGACAGTATAAAGCAGGGAATCAGCCACTAAAATACATCTGCTTTTACTTGGTGTAAGTTAATTACTTAAGTAGAAAAAATACATGACTTTTTTCTATACATTTTCACACTGAGTGATTTTCAGTGCAGAATAACTATGTGACTTGGGACAAGAGCCCCGGGTGAGATAAGAACCAGCTTGTTAGCCACCGCTAATGCTGAAAAGACAACAACTGTCAGCACGCCGGCATGGATGAATACCTCCACTGCCGCTAAATCGCATTAAAGGGTGCAGTCTCTAAGCAGAAAGTGCAGGGTGGGAAAACCAGAAAGACTGCATGCATTTCAAATTGAAGCCTGCAGTGTCTGTGCCGTGCCTTTAATGGGGCAAGTTAACTTGTAAGTTTGGCTGGCAATGGAACTGAGGTCTTCAACAAAAACAAAGACATGGACTGTAAAGTCATAAAGTCACCCTTAATATCCAAAAAGCAAATATCTTCAACACTCATTCCAAACTTGTCCTATGATTCTGCCCACCTTCTATAATAAATTATCCTAAAAGTACAATCAGTCTTACACAGAGTAAAGTTAATTTGACTAGATTAATGAAAAATATATACATAAAATATAGTGGCTAATTCTGTGGCAGGCATATCTTTTAGTCTCTGTGCTGTGCCAGACATGCCTTGTTAATGATAAATTGTTTATTAGTGTTCCAGACACTAAAAATCCTAACAATAAATAATAAATTTGAGCGCCCAAATCCATTTAGGGGAGCTGTTAGTACAGTGGCTGCCAGTGTGGGCCAGTTACCAGCCAAGAACTTTCCAGTAAATTCTGGAGAAATGTTTGCAAAGAGCTACGGTATAAGAGTTCCTGGGAATTTGATTCACCATGACAACAAATCATCACTGTTTCTGTTTCATACAAAATGTCTTTGTTCATGTTACAGCCCACACAGTATTTAGCTCTAGTTAGGGCGACACGGGTGGGCG
>JAODUD010000110.1:1133660-1145356 GCA_026784285.1 Stomatorhinus walkeri
ATGCCATAAAAACACTAAAAACGCCAAACATCAGACATAGTTGCAAACCTGTGTGTGTGTGTGTGTGTGTGTGTGTGTGTGTGTGTGTGTGTGTGATCCCTGCAGTGGACCGCTGTCCAGTGGGGACCCGGCCAGTTGCCCTTTGCTGCCTGGCTTGGGCTCCCAGCCGATGTAAATGGCTGCAAGATAGATGGGTAGATGAAAATAGCTTTTGAATAAATAAAACTACTGAAACATCTGTGCCACTGCTTCCTGTATCTTACACTGTTTGCTATGTGTTACTACAAGTAAAATTAAAATATTACATTACATTAACTGAATTTTCTACAAAGTGCTGAAACAGCAGCCATCCTTTGTGTAACAGTTACTTGCAGAATGTCTAATGACAGCCATAGACTAGAAGACATTGAAAGAGTAACATCTGCTCACATCTAAAGACTATGAGTCACAGGGTTTTTTTGTCACAGAATATGATTTTGCAAAGACTGGGGACCTTACAGGGTCACTGTTTGCAAGACAGCAACTAGATTCCTTATGAGATCATTTCTTACTACAGTGGTACCTCATTAGAATCAGCCAGTTCGAAAAAAAAATTACCTAGAGCTCGATCTGAATCTCAGAAGTCAAACCGTGAACGGCGACCTAAAATAACTTGTACACGCAGGGAAATGAGTCACGTGGCACGTCTTTCAGCGGAAACAAAGGGCAACACTTCAGCCTCGCATTCGCTTTGACAGTACCGTGCATGTTTACACTAACTGAATACATATATTTAGACAGTAAAAATACATTTAGACAATGATAGACAGTAACAGTAATTATTATTATATAATAAAAAACATTTAAAAATAAAGATTTCTTATAAATTATTTTAATATTAATAATAAACCAATAATACGTTTAATTATAATAATATTGTCATGCTGAGTGGGGACGGAATGGAGACAAAGGCGCAGACGTCAGGGTATAGGGGAATATGGGGTTTAATTACAGGTAAGGCAGGCAAAACGCAGACGGACAATACAATGTCCAAACTGGGGAAACAAACTGAAACGCAGACGAAATACAGAGGGCTAATGACAACAACCAGAAACAGCTGATCACACGGGGATTCCACACGGGGTTAATGAGGGGGCGTGGCACACGGAAGGAGCGGATGATCGGGGCAGGACACATTGTTTGGATACATTTATTTTCTTACTTTACTAATTACTGTTTTGATATATGTACTTAGATGTGTTTAGTACAGTATATGCTCTTCTTGTTTTATCTGGTTCATTTTGTGTTTAAATGCTAAAAAAAACATATTTAGGTGTCATTTTTCGGGCCGGAAACCAATTAATTGGTTTTCCATTATTTCTTATGGGGAAAATTTGATCAGAACTCAAGCTTTTTAGCATTCGATCCAGAGTTCTGAACGGATTAAGTTCAAGTTATGAGGTACCACTGTATTTCTTATTCACTCCAAAAATTTCTCCTACTTTTCCACAGTCCAGGAGAACCGCAGTTTCCAAAGTCTCCCCTGAGTCTCCTCCAGTCTATCTACCTTACCTGAGATCCTGTACCCACTGTGCTGCTTCCTGTTTGGTACTAGTGAGAGCACTCCTATTAGCTGTTTAGAATGTCCACATCACAATTCTCCTGAACCACGACTAAAGACTTACGATAATATTAAACGCAGTTGATTTTATCGGGTCATCAAGATGAAGGAAAGACTGACTTCTTTTCTTTAGACATCTATCCTGATGACCCTAGGCCAAACCGTCGAGATTACAGGAATGCAACATCACTCATTATTTTATTCCAGTATTGGAAATTGCTTGAACAGTCATTTGGTCTAAGGCCAGCATTTAAAGAGCAACTATCATAACGTCCTGTTTTAATGCTTTTTGTTTTAACCAATTGTGGATTAAATGCAGAGTTGGAGATTTCATGTCAAAGAGAGTACAAGATTTTGTTTCAACCAATCGGTTAAGTACTCTGTGACTGTGATTTTTTATACTCAACTGGTTGGTTGAAACAAAATCTTGGTCTGGATTTGTACTCTCTGGACCTGAAATCTCCACCCCTTATTAGATCATTGTTTTATTACACTTGCATTAAGTACCAGTTGTAGGCAGCGTATCCATCCTGCATATAGGATATGGGTCCTGTTAGACAGAGAAGGCCAGTATTTTAGTGATGCTCTGAATCCCAGTCGGCCAATCGGGGGCAGTGTAAGTTCAGGTCGGGATGGAAACCACAACCATGTGACTTTAATGTACTGTTTTGGTTCCAGCACAGGGGGACACAAACAGAAAATCAAAACAGGCAGCGGGTCACGGAGCCGGCAAATGTGGCATCAAGGCCCAGGTGCGTTTATTGGAGGCGAAAGGAAACAAAACTCAATCTTATACAGCAATCGGCAATACTTCACTGTGGGCACCCCACTTGACTCTGTCCACATCTGGTGTGACATGTGGCCTAAATCAATAAATTCCACAGCCCACTGATAGCGGTCTTGCTCGGAAACTTTCGATTAAGGTTTCGGAATCTGAAATGCCTGCACACTCATACAGCTTGATCTAACTTCCAGTGTTGGGAGAAAGTACTGCAAATTCATATTCATGTGTCAGTACCCTTATTTGGGAGAAAACATACTTGAAAATAGTCCTCCATGTATCCTACTTGAATTTCAATGAATACTGCAGTGCACTTTTCTGCCATCTCTGTGCACTGTATTCTGACCCATGAGGTCACCTGACTGCTGCACTGCATGGCAGGTGACAGCAAAGAGCATGTGCTAGGTTCTGATCTGGATATGAACATTTGGTTTGTCAGTTTTGTATTCAGGCCTTTACCATTTTCACTGCTCTGAGTATTTTGTATATACTTCTATTATACTTTTCAACAGCAAGTGGTCAGTCAAGGTTTTCGCAGCATAGAACAATAGTTATAGATTTTAGTAGATATTTGTGAAGTTACCTAACAGCAAAATCAACCAAGCTGCACTGTCAGTTTGTGCTCCCCGTGCTTCTTCAGATTATATACAATTATTCATTTGATCTGATGGCTCAAAAGTAATATTATTTTCAATTTTGTCCACGTTTTGACATTATCCACCTGACAGTTCATGTTACTTACTGTCTACACAATCAGTTTTACTTACTCTTGTAAGATGAATAGTCTTTGGGTTTTCGAGAAAAACACTGAAAACAGTGGACATCCAGATGTGTTAGTTACTAAGAATCCCCAAACAAAGTACACAGTCAGCACATCTGACCCCCACACACATTAATGTACAGTTTGCTTTGTATGTGCTTTATTGTGTTTGCAGTTGAAAGTCGGCTTCATATTGCACTGCGCAAAATATGTTCATTCCAGTTATCTCATCCATCCATCCATTTTCTGTAACCACTTGTCCTATGCAGGATTGCGGGGGTCCGGAGCCTATCCCAAAGGCTGTAGGCGCAAAGCAGGGAACGACCCAGGATGGGGCGCCAACCAATCTCAGGGCACACTCACACACCACTCACGCACACACGCACACCCCAGTTGCCTCAACAGATTAGAACTCAGTCAAAAATTCTTATCTCAGTAGGTGAACATTATGACATTTTAATTATTATCGATTGTCTATGTCAGAAACACATTTCTTGCTCGTATCAGGTATCGATCACTGCTCCTTTAGCCTTGTGGTCCATGCCTCATTTGTTAGCTGTCCAGTGTGCATGTTAAGGTATTGGCGCCTCTGCACTGTCGGTGCTTTGGTGCTTAAAGAGAAAAGTGTACAACCTGAAGTCTCAGGTGCTGAGCTGCTCTGACACACTTAGTTAAGATGTTTCACTGTAAAACTGAGAGAAATGATTCAGCCATGGAAGAATTACGGCTATAATAAACCAGGTTGTACACTCTGTAAACTGTAAGCTGTGTAGCCAAACGCATCGCTGCTTCCGTTTTGGAAAGCGAGATACTAAATCTGATCAGTTTGCTGTTTTCACTGAATGTACACAGGGGTCTTTCTTGGCACCGGAGATAAGCACAAAATGCCTGACTACTCAGCCTCAGTCAGACTTTCCACTTTCCATTTGATAGCGCACCCTTTCATTGATCGGAATTGAAGGAATAAAAAACAGAATCGCGTTGCTCTGGTTGTGATGCGAAATGTTAGGCCATATCGCTGAGGACAATAGTTATTCCAGGTGCCATTTGTCTGCGTTCGATCATTCAGGGATTTATTAATAGGAGAAGGACAGAGCCCCTTCGCTGCTGCTGTAGTGACCTAGAGAGGGCCGTCCCCACAGCACATTAGATCTGCCTGGTGTAGTATTCCCACTGACCTTCTCAAACAGTGAGAGAGCCACACTCCCCTGCGCCGCACTCACAGGAAGGGGAGCCTCCTTAACATTGAGAACCTTCTGGAAGGAGTACCGCTCAAATCCTTTCAACAACAGCATTTTGAAAAACAAGAACGTTGCTTACAAATGAATAGAAATTAGATTTTCACTAATATTAGCAAATAACTTTTTTTTCCCCAAACATAGATTAAACCCAATCTTACACTTACCTCTTAAAGGGATGGCCTGGAAAAAAAATTAAGTACAGATACTCCTCACTTAACGACCAAGTTCCGCTCCTGCAACTAGCTTGTTATGCAAATTGGTTGATAAGCGAGGATATTATTCGATTTTTCAAATATACTCTACTGGTGTTTTTGCATCAACCATCTTTAGACCATTTATCTCATTTTGTATATAAATGAATGATGCAACATACTTGACACTGAGACACTGCACTGCCGAACCAAAGTTCTTGTACGGCGGACAATAGCGACTGGTCGGAAAGCTGGGCTTAAGTCCAGGCGGTCGATATAACAGGTAGGTTGCTAAGTGAGGAGTGTCTGTATTTACATGGAATTGATCACCAATATATGTTTGGTGTGGAAATGTAGGCTTGTTCTATTTTTTGGAGTTGTTTTGGAGTAACCAGTTGATCTCAGATTTCTTTTTTTGACTGTCCCTTTATGCAGTTAATTTACTCACAGATTAGGTCAAATCTGTGTCTGAGAAACTGGGCCTTCAAGTATCAAACTGTTGTTTTACTTAGCAGATTCAATTATGTGGTAACAGCTTGTTATAAAAAGCTGTTGCTGTAAAAAGTCTCTGCTGCCTTCACTGAATGAAGAAAATTGACGAGTCATAGAGTGGCTTTAATTCTGACTAATATAACAGGGATCTTTCAGCTATTCGTCAAAGACTGAGCATTGAATCCAGACAACTGTGCGTGATTCCTTTTTTACGGAATGGTAGGTGTTAATCTTATTAACCCAAAAAGCCAATCACAAAACTAGAACCTGGAGGTATATAAATTTGTATGCTCTGCTTTAATTGTCATTATTTCGCCCAGCTTTTCACAGCTTTGCTATCTAAAAATATAACCGTGATCTACCACTTCAGTAATTAGTGAAAAACCATCACTGCCCATCACTGACCAACAGTAAAAGGAATTAAAAAGAGAAGTAAGGTGACTGATTTATGTCTTGGCTGGTTTGTATGAAAGTCCAGAGGCTGACAGCCATTTGGTCTTGATGGAGAAATGCCCTGGAGATGCTTTCTCCCTATTGTGACCAGGGTGCCCTTGCATGTACCTCCCCTGGTTCCTCTGCAAATACTTCTCACAGCTCCTGATTTTCAACATACTTGGACAGGTTTTTAAGTTCTCCTGATATGTCACATATATATATATATATATAAAGATTTGCTATCCAGTTGTGTGGAGCGATCCCCATCGTTACACATCTGCACGTTCCATCTGCCATAATTGCATTGTCTGGAGAACCAAACATGTTTACTCATTTTCTAGTGCTACTGGGTATTGTGCTCTCAGTCACTGGGTTGTAAAGCACAGTTTCCATTATAAGGGCATTTTTAAGCACCTGTTTATATACTGAGGCGTAAATAACCTTTCAGTCACCCGTGTGGACATACATTGCGCATGATCATGAAGCTGCAGGCACACAACGGTACATTAGCATCGTGTTTCATAAGCACGGAAATCCCATAAACAAGACAAAAATCAATGTTTGTTTTAGACACGTGCATAAACGCATGAAGGAGCTCTACAGTGCAGCGTGTGGTCTAAACAAAGGATGTTGTGAGTGGCTTTTTAATGGCTGATGCATTTTCTGAAAAAAAGGTCTTGGATAGCTGCTCTGATTACAGGCAAAGGGAAGGCAACATTTTACAGTACATTACCATGCTTATCAATTATCCACTTCCCGTAGCATGAGCTGCCCTCTCCGCCCTGCTGGGAAGGATGTATTGCAGGACGATAATGCTCAAGTGTGCGGCCTACCTGCTTAATTGCATGGTACCGAAAAATAGAACTTTCCCAGTCGCCTTTGAAGCCGGTCCCAAATCCAATTAAGCGTTGGTGAGGTTCACAGACGTTTCCAGCACCTTGTGGAGAAACTGTGTGACAATGTGATCCAGTATCAGAGATTTACATCTATGCGGCTTTTTCCCATTTACTTTTATATACTATACTTTCACAGGATTGTACGCACTTTGTGACGGACGGACATGCCATAAAAGGTGTCTCCCCGACTCATACACGGTGTTTCCTAGAGAAGGTCCCAGGCCCACTACAATTCTGTAGTAGATAAGCAGTCCCGGAGAGTGGATGGATGGATGCAAGGAGGCGTAGATTTGGGTGTGGATGCTAAACACATGTCCCTATCGACATTATGGGAGTAGTGTATGTGTTGGGGGTTTGGGGTGATTTAGCCCTGACCAGTGTTGAAACCAAACCTATGTCCTTAGAAGGATGGATGGATTGATTCAATTCTGGCATAACACCTCTTGTTATATTTTCTTTGATGATAGGTTTACACATTTTGTGCATTTAATTACTTTTCGAAATATGTCATATAGTTCTTTGACACTTTTTGTGTCATTGTACCTTTTACCCGTGTTGAATCACATGCTGACACCGCACCTGAGAGCACGCTCCGTCATCTTCCCTTCGGGCGGCAGACAGCCTGGTGGCCACGTTCCACCTCCTGGAGCAAGCCTTTGACACGGATGAGGCTGTAATGACGGAGAGGCCTGGGAAGAGGGGCTGGAACGGGGGGCCACGCAGACAGCACAGCTTGTGAGGCCGGTGTATCACAACTCACCTGCTCACTTTCCAGTCTCCAGTCCATCACCTGGTTACAATGTAATCACAGACAGCCCTGAGAACGGCAGTCAATGGTGCGCCAGTGGTCAGACGCCTTACTGATCGCTCCGATCAGGCTGTGCATTTTTCTTTATCGTGCACAGCAGCTCAGAGTGACCAGGGTAACATTCCACTACATGTTGTATGTGTACAGCTGTGTACGTGATGAATAAACCTCTTGAATCGTGAAAATGCTCTATTTCCAGCACCAACACAGAAACTATTGATAAGAAAATGCTGGAAGCATCTTCGAAATAGTCATTACTTTTAGTCTTTACGTAAACCAAACCTTGATCACGGCTGAGTTGTGTGATGTCACACGCCTTAACGCTGGTTATTATTTATTTTTTTTCTGCCTCAGCTAATAACACCCAGATGGTTATTTTCAAAGGACTAATATACATAAGCAGTTGACCTGACACATGCAGAGGAGATGTGCACTCATGGCTATTTCATTCATTACAGGAGTGAGCCAGCTCCAGGTCATCTTGCTCCTAACTAGAAATATAGCTTCCAGCTTCTAATCAGATTGAGCAGCTTGGGTCAAGTCCCCGCTTTGGATGTAAGACACAGCACTTAGTTCTGTTTGCTGCTTCTGTGTTTTTACGGATGTTTTTATCCACTGGATTTTTCTCCCTGTGTCTGTGCCTCTTGCCTCTTATTCATCAGTATCTTCTCTCTGAGTTCCTAGTTCTGGTTCCTTGGAGCCCCACACTCATGGTGTAAGGTGTCCAGGGCCCTGTATCACGAAGCAGGATTTATAGCTTAGCTGAATAACTTGGCAGATTTAAGTTAGTCGGGGCTGAATGTAAGTGAACAAAGATAAAGCGCATTTAAACCAGGGTACCTACAATCCTACATGTTATCCAGCTGTTATCTGTTTTGGTTAATTTCTTTGAGATAGCATCATGGGGGGGGGGGTGTTCTTTGTTTGTGTCATGTCAGTTTTAGAAGTAAATAAGTTTTACTGTGCTCCCAGAGTCTTTGCACAACAGGAGAGGCTGAGGGCTTAACAGAACTTGTAGATGAATTCAATTTTCATTGGAGTTCCCTGTTTTGAAATTGGCACTGCCGCTAAATTGAACGCTGTTGCAGTTTTTCTTTTTATCAATTTAAGAATTTTTGTTTTTAAAAAGCATCTGGTAGTATTTTGGAAACAATGTGTCCTTTAGTACTAGTCACTAACAAAAGCAGAGGCTTAAATAAACTGCCTTATATTTTAAAGTCTTAAGGCCCAAAACACATGCCAAGGAGAGTAACTCTCACCACAGCAACCTCTCTTCCCTTATCTGCCTGAAACACCTTGCTGGAATTCCAGCCCTTACTTCCGTGACATGGTGAGGTCACCACATATCACAATCGTCATTGACCACCTACCTGCAAGGACCTGTCTGTAGACTGCAAGATAGCAGCGGAACATGTAGGGCAAGCTGACCAATCAGAGTACACGGGGCTCATCAGGAGTGAGGCTTAAGACTATAACAGTGTTTCAGACAAAGGGAGAATCAAGATGTACATCCATCCATTATCTATACCCGCTTATCCTACTGGGTCACGGGGGGTCCGGAGCCAACCCGGAAGCAATGGGCACAAGGCAGGGAACAACCCTGGATGGGGGGCCAGCCCATTGCAGAGCACACCCACACACACAGGCAATTCAGCAACTCCAAGCAGCCTCGGCATGTCTTCAGACCATGGGGGGAAACCAGAGTACCCGGAGAAAACCCCACGACGACACAGGGAGAACATGCACACATGGAACCCAGGCGAGACTCAAACCCAGGTCCCAGAGGCGTGAGGCAACAATGCTAACCACTGCACCACCATGCCGCCCCACATTGCGATGTACAATATGAGAAAAATAATATGTACTTGGAACATTGAAGCATGTAAATCTACTCTAGTAGGCCCCACAAATAAAATTATGAACAATGAGATTGAACACAATAAGTCCCCTTTCATGTCTGCAGACTGCCAGGATTGTCTTTCATGGACGATGGAAAACCGGTGGGGCTGCCACTCTTAAATGCTGTTTTATTGACCAACACGGCCCAGCTTCAGTTCACTGCTAAGCAGCTGAGTGCCGGGCGCATCTCCAGCAGGCGGATGTCTGGGTGTTATCAGCGCTCCATTTGTCTGCTCTGTGTCTTGAACCGAAATGGGTCAGTCAGTCATCATGGCCACATTTAGCCCAACATCCCTGATCCCTCTCAAGTTCAAGGTACTTTATCATCAGCAGCAGCTGTGTACGCATGCGTAGCGTCATGATACAATGTTTCTCCATGGATCGGGGTGCAACATACATCGACATATAACAAAAATACAATGCGCAAACAGACAAAAACAACACTAAACACTGAACAGTGCAACAATATGTATGTATGTATAAATATAAAATGAAATGAGCAGCAACGTGTGACAGAGAGCCACTTAGCAACATGCCAGGTATCAAATTATTGCACATAAGTAGGTTATAGCAGCATTGGTTGAGAATTATAAATAAAGTGCAAGCGCCATTAAGAGTATAATACTAATGGAGTTATTGTGAGGTAAACAGTCAGGTAGTGTACTGGAGTGAACCTTGGTTAGGCAGAGGTTCATGAATGTGCATTAAGGATTCTGATGGCTTATGGTATGAAGCTATCACACAATCTGGTGGAACCAGCATGAACACTTCGATACGTTTCGCCGGATGGAAAGAAAGAAAAAAGTCTATGTAGTGGGTGAAATTGGTCTTCCATGATGTTGCTAGCTCTGCAAAACCAGTGGTTGCGGTAGATGTCCCTCCGGGGAGGGAGGGGCATCCCAGTGACTTTCCCCCCTGCCCTCGCTGTCCGCTGCAGTGTGTTGCAGTGTGAAACCTTGCAGTTTCCATAGCAGGCAGTGATGCAGCTGGATAGCAGGCTTTCCATTGGTCCCCTTTAGAATGAGGTGAGGATTGGAAAGGGGAGCCTCACTCTCTAGTTTCTTTAAAAAGTGTAGATGCTGCCACGATCTCTTGGCAAGGGAGGCTGTATTTAGTGACCGAGTGAAGTCAACTATCATCTCTAAGAGAATCTGATGATGTGATTCGAGCTGAACTTCGCTGAGCAATCATGGATGAGTAGCGTAAAGAGCAGTAGGGATGGGAACACAGCCCTGAGGCACGCCTGTGCTTAGCGTGATGGTGCTGGAGGTGTAGGTACCAGTGCAAATCGATCGAGGCCTCTCGTCAGTGTTCAGGATGGTCCGAAAGTCGTGACATCACAGAATGCTGTGGTGGTGAAGGACTGGGGATAAGATAGGAGATGTGAAACAGGGGCCCAGAGGCAGAGGGTGCCTCATCCAGCTGATGTTGTCTCTAGATGAGGACAAAAATGTTCTATGGTGTATACAGGGGCGAAGCCACAGGGGCACTGGACCAGAGCTGAAAGCTGATTGACCCCATCCTCTTTCACTCAAGCAATTCAAAACATATCATTGGCCAATGATAAGGTTGGCCCGTCTTATGCCCCGCGCTTTAACTAATGCTAGAATCACCCCAGGAAACTTGGAATACTGTGAAGTGCAGTGGTGGGACAATTCACATGCAGGACTGGAAGTCTCGTGGTCCACGTTCTGTGCTGACCCATTGCCACCCCCCCCCCCCCCACGCTGTAAGCAGGAGGGGGGTGGATGTTAATGCAACCTGGCAGCGCCACATGACCGGCTGGCTTGATTCGAGTGAATCATTACAATGGGATTTTCTGGGAGATGTCAGTCATGCTCTGTATTGTAGGAGGGAACGATAATATTTTCTCATTAAATCATGGGCTTAACATTCAGGCTAAATTCTGGACACCCGTCAGGGGTCCTAGAAAGACAGGTTGGTTACGGTTTGGGGTGTGTCTTGTCTCCAGCCCCACGTCACTGCCACAGGCATCTCACCCTGCATTTTATGCTCCCCCACCCTCCCTATTCGGTTCACCGATGTAGCTGGAGTGTCAGAACTGCGATGGTCTGAACCCGCTGCCACTCCACTGCCCCACCTCCTGGACTTCAAAGCCAGCGCAGGAGTCCGAGTGACCGGGGGGAGGCATTGAGGCTGCTCACCTGCCTCCCTTATCTCCGCTGATAAAACGACGACGCCGCAGAAGACCCAGCTCTCATGCAAATTCATGCATGTAAATGTTTCAGCTCCATCCCTTCGTTAACCTCCGCATGTCCGAATTCCCGCTTTAGCCCACGTCTAAGGGCTCTGATGTGAGCACGAGCCCTTGCCGCTGCCCGGCCGAGGATCAGATGGATGAAACATGAAAAGCAGCCACCATGATTCATCGCTAAAGGGGGCTATAATGCGATTTGCCATGCAGCGCTGCTATGCTAGCTGCGATGGTCAGATGGGTCTTTGTGACAGGATCAGGGGCGCAGTAGGGGCATGGACACCCTGGCAGATTCAGGGGCCCCAGCACTTTACAGGGGCCACAGTAGGGGCATGGACACCCTGGCAGATTCAGGGGCCCAGCACTTTACAGGGGCCA
>JAODUD010000110.1:1145456-1155985 GCA_026784285.1 Stomatorhinus walkeri
CACCCTGGCAGATTCAGGGGCCCAGCACTTTACAGGGGCCACAGTAGGGGCATGGACACCCTGGCAGATTCAGGGGCGCCAGCACTTCATAGGGGGCCTTGAACATGTAAAATGGCCAGTGGGTTCAATGGTGACATTTTGCCAGAGGGCCCAAAATTGCTAGGTATGCCCCACATGTGGGCCCCTACCAGCCCAGAAGACTCCGCCCACAATGCCTCTGTCCCATCCCCTCTCCACTCCTTTCATAGGCTCCTCCCTTTCCTCCTCAGTGGCAGACGCATTATGATCACAACTTAACTAAGACGCATGCAATGAAGTTACTATGTTGGGAAAACATCAATGGCCCTTTCCTGACCATAATCATAATCCTGTTCACAGTTCCAGTTCTGCACCCGCTTAAATGAATCATAGACCCAAGGAAAAATGCGTGATCCAGAAGCACAGAGCAGTCTCATTTGAAATGATCAAAATGAAGCTTCTGCAAATCTTTAACATACTTTCATGTATTAAATATCACCTTATGTGATATAAAAACAAAGGCTTAATGTGAAGGGATCCAATCTTGGTGAATCTTCCCACTGCTTATATCAGCACAGATTGAAACCTACACTGCACTTCATGATAAACCAAAGCATCCAGCAGAGACTCCCCTTGCCGTAATTCTATCTCAATACACCAGTGTCAGAAATCTATTCAAACACACAGGACATAGCATATAAAATAACAATAAAATGTAAATATAGAAAAATGTAGTTATACATTAGGCGGTGTACCTTTTTATTTACCGTATCTAAGACCATTTTTAAAGCCACAAACAAAAAGGTCTGATCTGGAATAAATCTGTCAATATATCCGTCAATGTGTGGCATTAATTTGATATTCTATTTTTTTCTCTTTTTGTAAGTTAGGGAAGTCTGGGTCAATGGCATTGTCCATAATAATTTATTTCGGGGGAGGGAGGGAATCAGGCAATATCAAGTCACCTGTTCCTGTTTCTGCTTTACTAACCTCCCTAGGGTTACAAAGATATAATTCAGGGAATTTTCTCATATCAGTATAATATAATAACCCACTAGCCTCACAACCCCAGGGGTGGCAGTTGGACATTTGGTTCTGTGAACAGGCATCTCCAAATTGTCCATAGTGTGTGACTGAGCTTGAATATGTTCCCTACGATGGACTGCTGTCCAGAGCGAATCCCGTCTTGTGTCCCATCTGTGCTGCCTGGGATAGACTCCAGCTCTTCCCCCCAAACCTGTACCGGATTGCTGGAATACGGATAAATGGATGGATAAAATTCTAAAGATATGTCACTCAGGACACTGGCAGCTTGACAGGCACTTGTCTAATAGAACTCCATCCCCCAAAATGCCACAGGATTTATATAGGAAACCAATAAACACAACAGACAAGGCCAAAGTACAAAATAAATGTATACATTTTGTAACATCTTTCTTACAGAAATGGCCTGCTTCTTTTCATTCATTTTCGTGGAACATGTTTGTTTTAAATGGAAACTCACAATTGCTTTGAATTTAAAAAATTAGAAATAGAATTTCCCTTTGGGATCAATAAAGTTCATCTTAATCCTAAATCCCTTCTTATGCAGATCTCTGGCAATCCAACCAATAAATCTATACTGTCTCGGACAAACTGCTTGAAAAATATACATTAGTTAAAAAAGTATTTTATATAATTTTGTTCTCCAGGCATACAGACATGGCACACATTTGCTGCCAATGAGAAAGAGTGAATCTACTGCTTTGAATGTGCTCTGGTATTTAGGGTACAATTCACTCATCAGAACTATTGTCCTTGGACAGCTTGTTTGAGCCACACTTCTTTAGCAAATAGCAACAAGAAAACAAGCTTGCTGTTGTAGGTGGCATGCTGTACTGTAACCATGACAGTAAGTTTAGGACAGGAATGCTATTTGGGATTTAAGGTTCTGTGAGGAGAAAATCATCTGTAACCCACAGCCTGCCGCTTAGTGACTCCCCAACATACTGACTTGTACATACGCTTATCCCACTGCCTTTCATGACATCAAATGATTTAACTGAAATGCAACATTGTATTTAATGGGCAGCCAAAGCTAGCAAGATCACGCAGGGCATCAGCTGTCGATCGTGTGAGACTCTCTACTTAACAAGTACAACCAGAAAAAGTCAAAAACATCTAGGTTGCTGGGTTCCTGTGGATGATGACATCACAGTGACGAGTAATAATACCCAACTGTAGTGTGTGCATTAGTCAACACCGAGCAAGCGTTTATGGCACAAAGCCCCCCCATAAAACATAATGGAATTTACGCTAATGAGATGAAAGCAAACCAGAGGAAAACAGTGCATCTCTGGTGAGTTTTACACAGCCCAGGAAATATGAGCTTTCTGACGTGCACCAAACTGGGGGGCTTCATTTATTCGTTAATTTGGCTTCATTCATCCCCTCTACAAACAGACCATTACATCATATATGATTAAGTTGCGTCCCCCTTCCGCAATATCCAAGTCTCTCCTATGCCATTGTCACTAAGTATGTCCCAAAATCAACAAAACCCGACTTGGTGAATGTCCTGCAGATACTTTAGGAATCACTGTCATCTCGTGTTTTACCTGCAGTGCAAGTTAGAGTGCAAACGAACGTGCCATCAGTCCAGATAGACTGTGCTCACATCTCAGCACCCAACAGTGCCTGATCCCTTACAAAAAGGGAAATTATAAGTCACTGAAAGAGAAAAGAAAAAAAGTGCGGCCTGTCTTTCAGACGGATGGAATGTTCCAGATAAATTCCGGTGTTCCCCCGACGACAGCTGCTGTCACGTTACTCTGCACCGTAAATAAATATTAGCGCTCCTTGGGCAAGAGGAGCATCCGGCGAGAGGATGCAAACGGCAATTAAAATTCCCCGGGTGGCACTCCAGTCATCTGTTATGTTTAACGCGCAATTTCCCTCAGCCCTCGGCGCGTCACGCATCCCAAAGCTGCTTGCTGTACGCTGCTAGTTGCCATTGTGACATCTTGACGCATCTCGAGCTTTTGAAGAGGGGAAAAAAATCCTGCCCATCATGTGTGTCTGTCGTCGATGCCTTTGGGCACGAGGGAAAGGATACGTTTGTTTGTGGAGAGCGAAAGGAGAAAAAAAATCCCTGTGCAACTAATCTCCAACTCTGATCTCCAAATATTACTCGGGGATGAAATCCCATTCCGCCGCCTCAGAAAATTCACTTTTAGTAAGAATATGTTCATAGACATATTACTGAATGGGATTTTGGTCAACAGATGCAATTAATTTCTGGGTGTAAACGTGTTCCGCAATTACCCAGTTTTCCTCTGTGGATTTCATTCTGCTGTAGCCAAAGCTCGAGGTAGCCTCGTAGGCAGTCTAACGACGGTGTGCTTAAACACAGATCTCCGACGCATTCTGCCAGCCGCGGCCATATATCGAGTCCTCGGAGACATGACTTCCTTCAGATTTACAGAGGGAACGCGTGAGACTTGCAACTCTTTCGACAGAGATTATCACCTATATCTGGCAGCTGATAAAATTTCCAGGTAACAGTAATGGGAAGATCTTGGCTGATTTCTAATTCTTTGATGCTTAAACTGCTTTAAGTTGATCAGATGTCATACCAGATCCTGGCGACCACACAAATACTGCCGGTCCACGTCCACAGAGTTTGGGAGGGGTAGTAATATTTATAGTAGGGCGGGATTCTGGGAAAATGCTCAGGTAAACACAAAAGGTCGTTCACTCCTAATCAGGTACACAGAGATGCATACAGGCCTCAATTTCAATTTTTCTACAAACAAGGTACTTGAAAATATGACGATCGCCTGTAGGCTTGGGTGAAGATGGGGAATTCTAAGGAAGCCTCTATAGGAGAAATTCTCTCTATGTTGAGAGTTTTCTATCATACCTTCAGACACAGCAGATATCGGACAACAGACTCATCACTGCACCAACAAGCCGGTCAAGGAACTCTGCATCAAGCCCGGACTTCCCCTGCGTTCTGCTCCCTTCGTATAGCTCGTCATTAAACTGCACACCTGAAAAAACCTTAAGAGGGTATGTGTGTGTATGTTTGTATGTGAACTGGTTGCATGTACACTGGCAATACACAGCTCGATCGATGACTGATCGGCATGACCTTGCATGAGGGAGTGAAACAGACTGCAATGCAGCACAGACCCACCCCCTCCCCCCGCTCCGGAGATCCTGCCAGTGATACGTCTTAATCAGCCCGCGACACAACCCCCCCCCACCCTGTCCCGTTGCCATGGGTGCCTCTGCCAGGAGGCCCAAACTCACACACACCTCCCATCCGCCCCCCCCCCACCTCCAGCTACTGCTCCGAGATCACCTTGCGTTCAGAAAATACTTTTCGCATAAGGGTGGGCCGAGGTGGGAGGGGGTAGGCTTTGATGTAATCCCCTCATTTGCATACCCCTCACACCTGCGCTAATGTACTTGAGAAAGCTCAGCATGGCAGGCCGCGCTGGGGAGTCGTGCTGCGCTGGATCGATAGCCAGACCGACTTAAATAAACATGCGATATATCAGGCACCTCTGTAATGATGACAGGATTCATTCAGCACCTATGGGCATACGTGTGATGTCACAGCACAGCCACACCTTAACCCCTACGCTCTCTGTTCTTAGACAGCGCTAAAGCGAGACCAAGAGTTACTATTTGACTGGACATCCGCCAGGCCAGGAGGGGGTTCTTAGGGGGCCTGTTCACAGACATTTACAAACAGGCTCCAGATTAAGCCAGTAATGACAGAAAGTGCATTTTATACCTAAAATTAAAGCCATCATCGAATGATTATTTACTAATTTCATCAATCAATGTCTGCAGGTAAAGAGCAGGGTAGTTCTTTGTTTGTTATACCTGGACCCAAGCATATTTAACAACTGGAGGGGGTAAGTCCTTAGAACTAGACATGCAGCTCTATGAATGTTAGCAACCCACCCCTCCCCCCCCCCCCACACACACACACACACACACACACACAAACATTAGCACACCCATTTAAGACAATCCTCTAGTGAGCAGTAAATGTATGAACAAAAAATTACTTCATTTTGTGCACCTGGAAGCGTTTTCAACCCATGTGAGACTCAGTGGTCTTTCAAGGATAACCGTTTTACATAAAGATTAAACTTTATTAGTCTATACATACATCTTTCATATAATAATTGTTATAATACTTGTAAGTCAAAAATAATAGTTATAATATTTAAAAAACTAATCCAATAAACTACTCTGTATTTTATTTAAAAACATAAAATTGAATTTAACCTCTGTTGTTTTTTTTTCTGTTTCTGTTCAACAAAAATAAAAAAGATCACAGAAAAAAAGTTACAAAGTAGCTATTGACTATCGTACTGGAAGGGAATGTTTCCCAACAGCTCTCCTCAACAACAAAAGAACAGTTAGAGGTATTATTCAATACCCTTAATTTTCTATAGTAAATACTTTTACACACCAGAATAGGCTGGGGTGCAGGCCTAAGAGAGCAACAGTGGAATGTTCAGTTGTTATTGTTTCATCACCGGTCACGAAGGAGGGGCTTCCACAGGCAGACCAATCAGCAGACAGTACAAGATGTCCAGAGAGGGAGGAGCTTAAACCAAATTAGCCCGGCATGTGATCGCTTCAGATGATTTGTAGCTGTAAACAATAGGTTTGATCACTTTGAAAAATCCCGCATTATTCCCCAGCAATTCTCCTTTTCTTCCCTTTAAAGAGGTAGGACACTGTTATATGTTGGCAGAGAGGATCTCGCTCACATCCCCTGGCAGTCCTGGGGATTTAGTATGCTCTCAGAATGACTGGAAATCCAGACCTTTGATATGCAGAAACTGAAATGTGGGAGAGATGTGGAGGTTTGGTCTGTTGTAAAAAGCACACGGCCATCGATGGAGACACTATCCAGCGGTGGAGCTTCTATTTTTTTTCTCTTTACTCGGAGCAAGTGGGCAGGGGAGGTAACCTGGCTGCTTTTCAAGCCAGAGGAACAAGCACTCCTCCCCCCCCCCCCATCACAAGCCACCAGGCAACGCTATGGTCAAGATGATGCGTCAAAGCTGTAAGGAACAGAAGGAAAATATAAATACTCTATTTTACAAAGAAAGACAGATAAGGATGAGCAAGTAATTAACAAGAATTAAATGAAGAATGAGTTGGAATCAGTCTATTTATTGTAAATTCTTCAGATCCTACTTTCATCCAGGAGGAGGGGCCAAGAACCTATTCTATCTTCTAATTGGTCACTGAAAGCCCACCTTTTCTTTAACTGTAGTAGTGCTATGTGTCTGTCATGGTGCTAGACGGTTTTCACTGATGTGCGTGCTAACTCAGTCCTGCCCATTTCTCGGAGCAAGCGAAGGGGAGGTGTGCATCTTCCCACCTTTGAGTCATTAAATATTAACACTCCCATTGGCTCCGAGCAACCGGACCAGATTCAGGAGGAGAGTGATGGACAGAGTGACCTCCGGCTCACTCTTCATAAGCCTGCTGTCATGTCTTGGTTATTACACGCCACAGTGAACAGACGGCATCCATCTCGCTCTCGCTGCCGCACAGAAGGTGGCTCTGTGAGTGACCCGGCGATGGCGTGGCCTTTCACACACACATCAGGGGGTGTTTAAGGTTCATTGTCGTGTGCAGTTATTCATTTCGCCGAGAGCCCTTCAATGCATCTAATCAGCACCTGCCCAGTAACATAGCTCTCAATTAATAAACGCTACTCCTTTGCATACAGAGCCATGTATATTTTAAGATGGATATTTATGATTAATTGTACTTGATAATTAACCCACAGTGAGATTTATGGTTTTCTGGTAAGTTTATTCTAGGAAAATGAGATGACTAAGCATGATTTTGACTCCCATTTCATTGATAATTCCAATGAGAAATCTATAAAAATACAACAAAGCTCTGATATGCTTGAAAAAAATGCATGCCCGCAGTCTTATATTCTTTCTTCCACTGATTGTCTCAAAAGCTCTTTATTTAAAATCACAATACAATCTGTTTTCTAATTCTTTTTCTTGCTATATATCTGTTAAAATCTATTTAATTGATATCTTATTTTTACATTTCTCCAAGAATACTTTACACAACAGGAGCGTTACTATTTTAAAAACAGATTAAAGAAATTTAGGAACACCATTTGGACCAAAAGTCAAATCAAATGTGGATATTAACATTAAATAGATATTTTAAATAAATCAGATGTTCTCTATCACGCAGGCTTAGGCTATTCAGATATATTATTTTGTAAAAGTAATTTATTGATTTTTCCAGAAAGTTCTTACCTGTCCCAAAGTTTTACACTTCTACAGTTGGTGGTGCAACAGCCAGCAGATATCAGAGCTGCAGAATAAGACATCAAAACAAGCAAGTAAGACACTGTATGTATGTTTTGTAAGGGAAGTAGCAATCCGCTTGGTTTATTAGGTAACCTGCTAGTCAGCGCAAATTACCTGGTCCTTCAAACAGCCAATAGGGTGGCTGCAAATGAATACAGTACAGTACACAGACAAGGGCAAGAGGTTCAGTTACCGGTATGTTAAGCATTAGAGGTAGAGATGCATCGACTGTATTGGCCAACTATCGGTATGGACCGATGGTTAAAAATGAACCAATATTTCCCACCGATAATACCGTTTAAAATGGTGACCCCCCCATATTGCTTTGCACACCCACCTACTAAAGAGTTAGAAGAGAGTCTGCTGTGTGGAATTATTTAATTTTAATGAAAATGACGTTAGAAATGCATTTTGCAAACATCACTCTGATAAAATTTAATGAGAAGGCTCCATTGATAAACATTTCACCAACACAAATTTGATTCCTCACCTTAAGATGAGACGGAGGAGTTCAAAGTGTTTCTGAAAAGCAAAACCCGGAAGTACCGCCGAATAGCGTTAGTCCGTTAAGACAAGCATTTGGCAGCGAAGAAAATTTAGGTACGATTTTACTCAGAAAATTACCCAGGTTATCACACTTGATGGTCAGCCCTTCTCTGTTATAAATGTTATGAATATACAGATTTAAAATATAGTACTCTGGGACTGTTGTTGTATGCCAGAGTTTGTGTTTTATACCAAAAACATAATTAATTATTATTTTTTATTTATTTGGGTAGAGTGTGCCTTTAATCTTATTTAAGCAGAACACCCCAAAAATCGGTATCAATATCGGTGTCAGTGTTTAAAACAATCGGCTACTGGTACCTGGCAGAAATATCCTGATCGGTGCATCGCTAATTGGGATGGCTAAGACCTTTTAAACGTGTCGAGTGTTTCTGCTAGTCACGGTGGTTCCCGCACCTCTTAACCAGCCGCCTGCCTGGGATTTTCACACACCACAGTGTCTAGAGTTTACAGAGAACGATGGGATGAGCAAAGAACATGAAGCCAGTGGCGTTTCTGCGACTGAAAACACGGCGTTAATGAGAGAGGTCAGCGGAACACGGCCATGTTTGTTAATAGGTCACAAGTATAAAAATAACAGTTGAATACGACAAAAATGCTTCACTGAATGAACAACTAATTTATTCTTGAAGCAGTTATGGAGACAAACGTGACTGTTAATCAGTGCTATGGCTAGGTGAGCATAACAAAACAATTAAGTCCTGCCTAGTCCCACAGAAATATTCACAGTGCTCATCACTTTTACGCTCATGCAACAATTCTCCTGCAAAGACAAATTAATAATGCAATAGTTAATTCAAAAATAACAATAAAATAGCTCAGCTAAAAGTTCAGCTTTTACGGATAGTTCTTATATCTATTAATACTTTACAATGGCATTGCATTACAGACAGGAAACTTAGAGACAGGCTTATAAATGGAGACCATTGCAGAGATCATCTGAATGTATAATATATTTATGATGCACTCCTGTGCAGAAGCAATTTAAACTTACATATTTATGCTGGGAGAATGTTAAATTTAGAGTAATGTTGAGTTATCGAACGGAATGACATTCGCTACACCCACAACTTATACTTTTAATACCTTAAAAAGGACCGCATTTTATAGAGAAAAATACATATCAATGTTGACACTCAGGTGTTGATCCCCAAAGCAATTAAATCCTCTTCTGCTCTACTTTGCTGCTCCCAATACATACGATCGCACCAAACTGCGGGTCACGTCAGCTGACGGGCGAGCATGCAGCTATAGCAATGCGGCATTTGAATAGCACGGCATTCCGAAGGAAGTTATACGCCACACGCTTAACTAGATTACATAGGCACTTATTGTACATGGATGGATGGGAAATAGCCACAAATAAGTTGTCCATACCTCATGGTGATGGTATCCTCAATTCTAAGAAGCCAAGAAGCACTGGGCGTTTATACACGATTATATAGCATATAGCCTAGTACTTATTATTGTATAGGCCTATATGACTGTTTATTTCTACTCTGTTTGCAGAGTATACATAGTTACACACATATTATACAATAGATAGGATTGCAGGTGAAGGATCAAAACTGTAATATAAACATTTAAAGCATAACTGAAACATAAATATCAGGATGGGTCACTTAAAACATTCCTGACTCGATATTTTCCTGAAAATGTACTTATCGATGATTACTCCACTTACACCTTGAAAGCTGTGGGGCAATTATTTCATTGAATAACAACAATTACAAGCCCCCGTATTTTTGTACTGGATTGAATAAACGATTTTTAGACCCAGCGTCAGATGAAGCACATTATTCGGGTATAATTGTTTTTACACTGGTTACTTCATTGATTACAAGTTAGCTACGTAATGCCGAAATTGACAGTGAAATCACCATTTATGTCTAACTGAAAATAATCAGAAGCTATAGACATTTGATGACATGCATTTAAAATATCCCAAGGAGAGCATCACAAGGCTACATCTGCAATGAGGCAGTTAGGACCCAGAGTCGTCTTTGGTCACCATGGCAACATCCTGTCTTGCGTGTTTCAATCGATGGTTGACCAGTGACATCTACCGTACTTCTGTTTTCAGAGTCCTTTCATGACTTCATCATCATTTTCCCATTCTTGTTCTCTGCCTGATAGACATCACTTTTTCTCATATTCTCAACTAGTATCTGTCAATTTGACACAGGCGCCAAGACTCAGAGTGTGATACAGCTAATATTCTTTTGAAAACTGCTTTGCATTAGTGGCAGCTTGGACAGGTTTCTTCTTCCTCTTCTTCTTCTTCTTCTTCTTCTTCTTCTTCTTCTTCTCTCTCTCTCTCTCTCTCTCTCTCTCTCTCTCGCCCGCATACAGAGATTAGTGTACAGTACTAGGTACTATTAGTACTAATGTAACATTAGTATCATTATCCTTAGTCGGGGGGTGAGGGTAGCATCTAGATCCAGGGCCAATTTATTTTTTATGCAAGTAAAAAAAAAATGGATGCTATTTTCTTTAATCAAATACCCCCCATTTCCATGAAACTTCAGAATATAGTCACTTGTGGCTGACCTGGGTGGCTTTAGCAGAGTATGAATATGATGA
>JAODUD010000110.1:1166389-1177408 GCA_026784285.1 Stomatorhinus walkeri
ATTATTATTATTATTATTATTATTATTATTATTATTATTATTATTATTATTATTATTATTATTACTACTACTACTACCACCACTACTGGGTGGCACAGTGACACAGTGGTTAGTGCTGCTGCCTCACAGTAAGAAGGTCCTGGGTTTGGTCCCGGGTCCTTGCTGTGTGGAGTTCACACGCTCTCTCCATGTTCATGCGGGTTCCTGCTGGAGGCTCCAGTTTCCTCCCATGGTCCAAAAGCATGCAGGATAGGTTGATTGGTGATTCTAAACAGGCCCTGTGTGTGTGCACCCTGTGATGTGTTGGTGACTGCTCAGGGTTTCTGCCTGCGCCCATTATTCCCAGGCTCCACAACCCCAGTTGGGATTAAGTGGTTTCAGAAAATGGGTGGATTATTATTACAAAGATAATACTGTGAGCCTGACAGCTTGTCCCATCAGCTGATTTAAACAGGGCCACAAAAATGAGTTTCCTATAAAGCAGTAACAGGCATTGTGGGATAACACAGAAGCTGAGGACTTTCTGATGTCTCCCAAAGCTAGCCTGGAATGTGGGACCTGAACCGCAGTGTCGCTGAAAGGAGAAGGCCGCATGCCTTGCTGTAGTGTTTAAATTTAGTGTGCACCTCAGAAATCGGTCCAAAGATGACGGCTGGCCTGATTAAAAACAAATTACTTCCAAAGCGGCCGCTGTTGTCTGCAGCCTTGGATGGTGACGTGATGGTTATCCATCCTAATTTCATAACTGCCAGTGAGGCCTCCTTCCAAACACTCGCACCACACGACCACGATACGCCCGTCTGCTCTTCCTCTGTGTTCCCGTTAGCTGATTGGCTACGAAGCCCAGGGCAGCACTAATGGAGCGGAAACCAAAAACCGGTGGCTAATGCATGTGCAGCTGCTAGCTACACATTTCCCAGGATTATTTACTCATTTGCAGTATTACATTACCTAGAGAACTCCATAAAGACACAAAAGTAGCCCAATATGAAACAGGGTGCAGGTGGTCTAGGTGCTAAACCAGAGTTGCTTCAGTATTCATCAATATAAAAGGACTGTGACCAGAAAAGCAGTGACTCTTTGCAGTTAGAAAACACTTCCATATGCTAACATAATAACCATCTAGTGCAGTGGTTCTCAGTGCTATTCGTGGCGCCCCTCCCCCCCTCCCCAAAATGTTTTCATTCCAACCCTACCTTAATCAGGCTTATATGGTCCTTAATAGGCAAATAATGAATGTCACAGGTTGAAAGGTTGGAATGAAAACATTCTGGCAGTGGAGGCGCCAGGAACAGGATTGATTACTACTGATTTAGGTGTAGCTTGCCTCCTGGGATAGGGTCTCACCTCCTTGGGTATGTCTGCACTGGATAAGCAGTGGCAGATGGATGGACGGATGGATGGATGGATGGATAACATTTTGCTTACAAGAAGTAATGTTGATCAGAAGACCCACAGACAGTCCATGTTTTTGCTCCTTCACAGCTCCTGGAGCAAAAAACCCTGGATCAGCTGTGGGTCCCCGAGGACCGGAATAGGAAACACTGCCCTGGGCAATAGGGTTGACATTAACAGGACCATGAAACATGAATCTGCTGCTCATCTAACAGATCAACATGAGAAGCTAAGTGAGTACAGCCTTCCAAGCTAAAGGCTGCTTCGCTCCTCTCACCAAGCGCCCCGGTGTGATCGGCCTACACCGCCAGCCACACACCTATATCCAAAACCGACCAAGCAATGGATCCTTCTGCAGTGTAAAAGTAACAAAACGTGTTTTCATAATCATTCAATACAACACAAAATGAGTGCACAGAACCTTTAAAAAACATCAGACGATGACCAGATATCTCAGCGCCGATTCCTTCTAAATCAAAATCTGACCGATAAGTCAGCTTGGCTATAAAGAGAGTTCGAGGAGAAGGTCACAAGGAAGTACTGCAAGATGACAGCTGTCACAGCTCACAGAAAACAATATCATTCCGGCCGACAATTCAAGTTGCTGTATTTATTAACTTCTGTCTCAGGTCCCCGATCTCCATATCCAAACAAGGCAGCCCAGAAATTAACCACGAAAGCACAGGAATTAAACGTTTAAATAACATGCTAAATTGGGCCCTATTATTATCCTATAATTTATCATGAACATAACAGGCAGCATGCATCGTTTTCACTCACTTCATAGGGAGGATGACACAGGAAATCTCATCATAAACAATAGGGAAGCAGGGCTATATTTAGAGAGCAAATCAAAGCAGAGGATTTCTCAAGGTCACGGCTGAACCGTGGCAGGGATACAGCGCTGCGGTACTACAGCCCACCCAGCGGCCACCTGTACGGCCCGTACCGCCGTGCCAGCCTGGCCCACCGCGCTCAGCTGGGGCACGCGTGACCCCGGAGAGTTAAACCTCCACAGGGCCACACCCACAGACCATCGCGCGATTACGTCACCCCCGGCACAGCAGAAGTGAATGCCATGTCTGGGCAGCAGATCCACACAGTGCTCTGGTTTCACTCTCCCTCCCCTCCCTCTGCCGTAATAATAAGCCCATGATAAATTCTGTCCCAGCTGAGAACGCGGCGTTGCTCGGAATTTCTGTCTGGATGATTATGTACCTTCGGGAAGGGTCACGTGATCTGACACGGTAATCACAATTCATAAAACGAGGGAATGACAACGTGGCAAATCCTACAATGGCTGCGGAGTCATCTATCCTTCTGAGAGAAACGGTCACACGTCTGAATCTGCTGCTTCCCAGCATCCTCCAGGAACAGAATGGCCACACACGCAGTAACACAGCAGCTAAAATTCTCCTCTTAAATGCACCTCCTTCGAGTGACATCCTCTTCAGTGAATTAAGTCCATAAATAAAATACATATTTTCAGACCCTGAACTATTCCCCGCCGCTACAGGCTCGTTTGAAAACAGCTTTAGCCCAAGAGCCCCATCCAGGTTAATTTTTTTCAAAGCAAGATATTACAGCACATGTGCTACTCAGAATGCAAGCCTGAAGAAGCAGTTCAGAAAGACCTCACACTGCTTACTGCTCTTAAGGTGTTTGTAAGAAATCATAAGATCTAGGGTCTTATTTTAAGTTACTGTTGAATTCTACAGACCATGGGGATCATATAAAGTCAGAAAAGACTACACATTTCTCTTCTGGGATAAGCCATCATTGACAGGCTTCCTAAGGAGTATAGTATAGCACATCACCAATGGAGTATAGTATAGCACATTACCAATGGAGTATAGTATACCAGATCACCGAAGGAGTATAGTATAGCACATGATCACAAAGCTTCAAATCCACAGAAAAATATCATCCCTGACTTTGACACAGAGCAGAGATACAAGTCGTACCTCTGTGTAAAACAGGAGTATTCTACATGTCTATTCAGTCTTTACCTTTTCCGAAGTTTATAACTTAATCTTTGCTGGTAACTGTAGTAACCAGAGATAACTTAAGGGAAAAGATAGCGAAATACCATAAGCATCACAGAGTCACCAAACCCTACAACAGCGTTAAGTGGTTAGTTCAGTATTCTTATACTCTGACTCCTTGTTTTAAAGATGATTCTTAAAACTCAGGTGAAATCTCGACTACCTACATTTATATTGTGTTTTTACAGGTTACCAACCAGGTTCTCCCCCCAATCCAGTCCACGTTTTTGTTCCGTTCTACCTTCTACACACCTGATTTTAATTTTCAACTAAGTATGCAGTCCTTTATTAGCTTTATTGCTGGAACGAAAATGCGGAGCGGCTTGGGGCAGCGATGGGGCTGAGGACCTGAGTGATACTCCCTGTCCCTGGGGTATGAATAGATGTGTCACGGTCAGTGTCTGTTCTGTGCGTCTTGTTACTCAAGCAGACCCAGCCTGTGATCTGTAAACAAGATACCCATATATTTCTTTTCTGCTAAGTAAGGCAAACGGTTCGCTCCAGGAATATATCCTGTGGCTTTACTCAAGTAGGCAACTCAGCACATTTGTGTCTCCTGAAAATCATTACTAGCCACCATGGGGTACATAAAAACACAAGCCTGGCAAAAACTTTAATATTTTCATTCAAGCACCTTCAACTAATGGTTCCACCTAGGGTGACCACCTAATCCATGTCAGGAGAGACACTACAAGGTACAACGGGGTTTGTAAACTACCATTCCAACTACATCAGGATTTCACTTAAGCGCTGAGATGTTGCTGTGTGCTGATTGGTCAGTCTCCTATAACCATGCACGTGTCGCTCATGTTAATGGGAAACAGCTGGATGAGTCTCTCAATCAAGGAAACAAAACAGTAAAAGTACAAGACGAACCAAACAATTTAGCTGAGTACAGGAGCCTTAAAGTGTTAAAGTAGTTTGTAAAAAGCTGAAGGTGCTCCGGGTGTCCCTCCTGACATGGATTAGGTGAGCACCCTGTCTCCACTGGAGATCATTGCAAACCACTTCAGAGATGGAGACAATGACCTACACAATAATTCGACATGAAAGTCAGGTTAACCTTAGATTCATGGCCTTGAGGAGAATCTCTAAAAGTACATCGCGACTCACAAGCACAGTAAAAGCAGACAGAAGTAAATCATACTCCAGACTAATTAGAGCGATTAAGAAGTCCACACAAAACATTTCTCCAACAATTAATTCCAAATAATGGACTTTAATGGCATGGCAACATGACCTTAACATCACAGCAGCGTCCAATAAACTTTATAAAACTGCACACAATTTAAAATGCTTGTTGAATGAAAGCAGATAAATCAATACTGTACTTCTGCTGCTGAATATGAGCTAACGATAACAGGGCAATGCTACGATAACAGGCCAGTGCCTAAGAGTGAGCATGTGGCCATGTGTGTGTCCATACAGAAAATGGGAACTTTACGGCACATTACGACGCCGCTCCTAGCGCCAGGCCACCTCACCGTTCATGCCGTTGTAGATGCTCCTGTGGTGCGGTGACAGCTCCTCTCCGGCCGGCCTTCTTGCCCCCATCTCCCTGCCCGGGCTGCCGAACTTCACGTGCTCCGGACTGCTGGCGTACTGCAGCCTGAGCGACTCCTGGCTGCCCCCGCCCAAGCGGGCCTTGTGCAGCAGCTCCGTGGCGCCGCCCAGGGCCTGCTTGGGCTCGGGGCTGCTGCACCTGCTGCCGATGCTGCCTCTGTGCTTGTGCTTGTGGAACTGCTCCGGGCTCCCCGGCGCCGACCCGAAAAGGTGCTTTGGTGATAGCGTCTCTGTGCTGTGCTTGGGGTGCTGCTCTGGGCTCCTGCGGCCCAGGACCAGGCTGTGCTTATCGGGGCTGAGTCCCCGCAGGGACTTGTGGTCGGGGCTGGAGATGGAGCCGCCACGGGGCCTGGAGGGCTGGGGAAAGGTCAGAGGGTAATCGAGACTGGTACTCCTGTGCCTGCCAGGATGCTCTGGGATAACCCCCTCTCCCAATCCCCCTCCCAGGTCCTTGGCCTTCTGAATATGCTCGCTACTGCCTCCCACAGGAGCAATCAGGAGCTGCTGCTTGTGATGCACATGATCAGGGCTGTCGGTGCTGCCCCCGCTGGAGGTGCTGCTGCCGTCGCCCACGTCCCGCAACAGCCCCACCCCGGGGACACTCAGACTGCTCTGGCTGTCGATGGAGTTGCGGCAGCCCGCCGTTCCCGAGCCGACCCCCCCGACACCCCCTGGCCCCTTCTCCTCGTCCAGCATGAGGCAAAGCTCCTTCAGCTCCAGGTTCTCCCTGATCACCTCCTCCTGGCGCACTTCCAGCTCCTTCAGCTTCTGCAGGTAGAGGGTCACCTCCTTGCGCATGATGCTGGCGCTGTAGCGTCCGAGCCGCTGCCACTCCCGTGACACCCGCTTCCCCTTCTGCCGGTCGTCGTCCAGGAAGCAGCACAGGTCACGCAGCTCCTGGTTGTCCTCCTGCAGTTTCTGGTTCACATCCTGTACGTAACGAGACAAGATGGCGATATGGTTAAATGATCCAAGGAGGAAGAAGCCACAAAAGGGAGTGGTGCGAGCAAGAGCTTGTGCAACCCATTTTACCCAGCTCCTTTGCAGAATATTTCATTCCATCACATCCCCTTTATATATGGGACTTATTCACCGTCATCCTCTGTGACCTTCTGTCTCGTGTCAGCTGATTGGGTGAAATCATTGTTCTTTTGTGTCAAAGATCCCTATTGGTTATTCACAGTCCAGCTATTTACATTAATGAAGAAACATCTTAGAAAATAAACCATTAAAATCACCCCCACAATGGAACAATATCAAGCCTTATTTATAGCCTCCTCTTTAGTCCCGTTATGTAATGCATAATGTAACTTGGCACAGAAGCTAGTGCCCAATAAGCATTTATATATTTCTATTCCGAGCCTTCGCATTTTAAAATGTTACATAATGCATTGGTCTTTTTGCTAGGTAAAGAACGTGCACAACCTAAACTCCAACAGCACGCATTTCTAGCACTAACTCGTGGGGTTCTGTCTAGCACATTATACTATGATTCTTGGCATGATTTTAAGATCCGATACATCTAGTATTCAACTTCAGAGGTAAAGCCGATCACAATATTCACAAACTGCCCAACAGACAACAGGTGCTCTTCTAGCGTAGGCTGAGCCAAGTTCTTGGCAGTAGCTGACGGTAATGCAGCAAATGTTCAGTACAGCATATATTAGTGTCCACAGTTCTGATATGCGCTTCCGTGTCCTTTTCATTTTGACAGGCATCACAGCTTTTCTTCACAAGTAAGCAACTACGCAGCACCCGTCGCGATCTGTAAAATCTCGACCCAATCCAAATATTTGCTTTGTTGACACGTTTCACTTAAATTACTTGGAAACATTTGGAATTCATTACTATGGTTGCGCAGATACTCTTAAAATGTAGTTTTTCCTCTATTACCTGCTGATGAACAAATAAATCTATCTTTAGTGTATTGCGATGCATTACTTGGTCTTGCTGTGTGAATGCCCTAATGATGCTTCTGTACGGCGGCTCACCTTCAGTCCTCTGATCTCATTAAGGTGCAACTGGAGACTGCGGTTGACCTCCCGAATCAGGTTTCCGTGGTCCAGTATGATGCTCATCTTCTCGGCTTCCGCCCTTCGCAAACGCCGCACCAAGTCCTCTTTGCTCCACTTCAGCAGATCCTCGTCCGACAGCTTGGAGATGTCTTCGGCCGGACTTTCTGCACTGTTAGACATCGCTTGCTGTGGCGGAGCTTGTGCTTGTGTGGGTTTCTCCATCAGCACAATTGCAATGCTGATAAAAAAAAAAGCAAACGATGTTTAAGCGAAGGCTGTCAACCTCTACTCTTGCTCCTCTTGCTCAACGTAAGTCGTTTTACGACGGCGAAACTGCGATTCATACGTGTGGCATGGTCTCTCCGCAACCCATCTTTGCTCCTGCTCAACGGGGATAAAATAGCACGCAAAACGCAACGGCGTATTTAGAGAAAATGATGAGATTTCCTGACTGAGATTGTCTCCTCTATAGATGACATTATAAATAGTCCTTGGGAAGTTCGCCGTTCATTAGGACTTGTGCATGCCCCGCCTAGAGAAGAGCGCGTCCCTGGCTAGAGGGATGCTGCCGTGCATGGCTCCCGCCCCGCGCGCTGCCGCTCCTCTTCGCCGGTGCATTGGGGTGGGTGCAGCCCTGGCTGTGATGACATGGGCAGGGAGACGGCGTGACGGCAGCTGAGTAGCCAGTAGACTGCTACATGGTACAGAGCTCCCCCCCTCTCTCTCTCCTTTGACAGAGTACTCCAAATACGTTAGTGCTGGGAAATAAAAATTAGGATAGGTTGGTGTCCAGCGCCATCTATAGAATATAAGGCACATTTTCTTCAACCGCTAATAAACATTGCATATTATTTGTTGCGGTGTAATTAACTTTCCCACCAGGCGCTTATACTGTGTTAACATAAAACGCGGGTCATGGATAATTATCTGTACCAACCTACAACCTACCTACAAAAATACTTAAGTTAAATTGGAATGCCAGAAATAGCCCATCAAGATGCTCTATGTATCAAGAGCTCCACAAGAATGAAGCGAGTGTTTATATGTAAAATAGAATAATTAACTTTGACTTTCAGTGATGAGAATCCATTAGCACTTCATTTTGGATTTTTTATTCAGTTAATTTTGTTTCATCATTGATTAACTATGTTATGTGTTATTATTTTGCTCCGTATAATTGTTTTGAATATTATATAAATTAATATATATCTTATACTGCACTTTACTAACAGTGTAGAGCAAGGGTGTCAAATTCCAATCCTGGAGGGCCGGAGCCCTGCACATTTTTGGGATTTCCCTCATTTAACTCACCCGATTCAGGTCCTTGCATCTTGGCTGTGCTAATTACCACACAGCTCTTGAGCTGAATCATTTGTGGTGGAACAGGGAACGAACTAAGCTACACAGGGCTCAGGTCCCCCAGGACTGGAGTTTGACACCCCTGTTGTAGAGCATTTCAGGTCCAGAGTACAAATCCAGACCAAGGTTTTGAATCTCCCAACTAGCTGAGTACTCTGTGACTGTGGCTCTTTATGCTCAACTGGTTGGTAGAAACAAAATCTTGGTCTGGATTTGTAGTTTCTGGAATCAAAATGCTCAACACTGTTTACCATTAATAAACATTTAGTTTTAATTTGGAAACGGGAAGACGGGAACCTGCTAAACTGGGCACAAGTCAAGCCTGGTGAATTTAAGGGTTACGGTTTGGGTTAGCAAGGTTAAGGAAGCTATTTGAGTTGGGAAGGGGATATAGTTGGCATTATGTTTCAGGTTAAATTTGACATTGGGGTTAAGGTTAGTGCTGGATATGTGTAGGATTCACATGATGTTTCAAGCTATGGTTTGGATAAGAATTGCTATTACAGTTACAGCTAGGGTTAGGCTTGCCAGTGCTAATGCAAATGGGGTTTATCCTGTAAATGCTCATAATTATTGTATTCAATTAATTGTTTCATTAGGGCATTAAAATTAGTCATCAGATGGAGACCAGAAGGGGTTACATTAAAGTTTCCTCCTTGTAATAAGATCCTGGAGCACCTAAAGGCTGGCAGGTCCCTGCTTGCCCGCCCAGCCTAACCACACATCTGCCATCCTCCTCTGCTTGGCGCTGGATTGCAGCACCCCTCCATCCTGCCAAGGGAAGCAGCTTCCTCATCTGTCTGTCCTGACATCAGCTGGACCTTCTGCATTTATAACTGCACTATAAACAATTTTACTTTATAAACTGGGACTTTCTTGGAATTTCTTTGCCAGCCCTAGGACACTTGGCTCCCCCTTTGGGTCTGGTTAGGGTTAGGGCTTCCTCTGCTGCCCCCTGGAGGATGGGCTCTCCCTTTGGGTCTGGTTAGGGTTAGGGCTTCCTCTGCTGCCCCCTGGAGGATGGGCTCCCCCTTTGAGTCTGGTTCCTCCCAAGGTCTCTTCCTTCTGGGGAGTTTTTTTTGTTCCTACTGTCACATCTGGTGATCTCTGACGGCTTATGGGCGGCGGGGGGGGTCAATGTAATATTTTGCAAATGTGCTATATAAATACATCTGAAATTACTATCAGTTGGGGATGCTTGATTGCCCTAAAATTATGCATGCCCAAGCATGCATTAAAATGATGTCTTCCATGATTTAATCTTGTTAGCTTAGGCAAAATGTAAAAAACAGTCTTAGAGTGTCTGCTCTTTGGCAAGATGTCAACATAAACACATACAAGCACTGGACAGTTTCAGAAGATGTTTTAAGACACCAAAGCATGGTAAAAGGGAAGGGGGTTAGGGTACAGTGAGGTCACCCTGGTGGTGCTGGCACAGTCTGGACATGCTACAGATTGGGCCAGGGTCCTCTGACTTGCACTGGGTTCATCTGTGACATGACAGGACTTAGATAAAAGAGTATTAGTGAGAATGAGGACAACCCAGTCTTGGCATCTGATCCTGGCAGTCCTGTCTGAAACAGCAGTCCCTGGCTGCACCAGCAGCTGTCAGCCGTGCACAGTGAATGGCAGTGCACGGGGTCTACTATCCATAGGACTAGGGCTGAATTTGGACAGGTTCTGCAGCTCCTGCAGTGACAACTGTCAGATGGCTGAAACAAAGAGCAGAAGTCTGAGGCACTGGCATGACAAATTCCAAACTTCGTCACAAACCCACGTACGTCAGATACATTTTCAAACTGGTATGTAAAACATGTCTTGAATGGAGGTTGGCTTTAACTTATTTCCATGCTCCATGCAGTGTGTTCTATTCTTAGATAATGCAGGACCACAGTGTGGTGATAACATAATAAGAATTTCATTTAAAAATTATAAAAATAATTGCTGTCACTAACTGTTGATGACAGTAGGCAGCTATTGTTCTCGCTATATAAAGCCACTGGACACAAGTGAAAGATGATAGCTGCAAGTCTAAGGAGCAAGTATATTGCATGGGGAGTGTGGTCACTAGGTCAGACCTGCTACTTGTAAAACTAATAAACAAAGAAAAAGCATTACTGAGATTGGAGAGCAACAGAAGTGAAATGTCGTTGTTATAGAATGTACAGAAATTCCACAAGTAAGTGAACGAGAAATTTAAATGCAGCTTGGCCATTCTTTGTAGAGTAAGCTGTCTGCGAAGGGCATCCACTTGCTGGTGGGGCGCCCAGGGAGCTGGGGGTTAAGGGCCTTGCTCAAGGACCCACAGACGTGCTGAGGTTGGGTTTGAACCGGCAACCTTGTGATTACAAGCACACAGGCTTAGCCCACTGAGCCAAACGCTGCCCCCATTAATAAATAAAGGTGATAACCATTAATATATGCGTTGCAAACTATACTCTACATAATAAATATCGATAGCATTACATATTTTCTGTCAACAAAGTTGCAAGTCCGCGCACTCGTCAACAACAGCCATTAAGCAGTTTAGACAACTACGCATATACGTTGAAGTCTAGGTTACTGTCAGTGTTGGGCATTTCAGGTCCAGAAGCTACAAATCCAGACCATGGTTTTGTTTCTACCAACCAGCTGAGTATGAA
>JAODUD010000110.1:1215606-1226843 GCA_026784285.1 Stomatorhinus walkeri
GGAGCAAGACCAAGACGAGAAGGAGAAAGCGAAAGGAGTTGTTTTTCATACAGATGTGCTTTCTGGGGGGGTTGCTTCTGGTCGTAACGGGTTTGTCCTGCCTGGCAGAAAACACAGGTGAGCTCCAGGGACTGCTTAGAAAGTGCGTTATGAGATTTGTGGACCCAGCTCTACACGGTAGCCTATATTTTGTTTCTGTAGAAATATCATCCGTAGTTTCACATGCAGTACATCGCACACAGGTATCTTCAGCTCGTTAAATGTAAATTTTCAGGTTTAGTGTTTTTCTTTTTCATGTTTTTTTGCGCAGGGTATTGCGTTTAATTACGTCTTCGATCAGCGCTTATTCTTGTTGATTAAAGCATGCATTTGTTGATATGTTACTGCTGACCTGTATTGTATATAGATTCATGTGGACATTGCGCTGGGAATATGACACTTATCATGCCGGGAATTACGCAATCTTTTAAGTAATTGACTTTAGGGGAGCAAAGCTGAACAAATGTGCTTCTAATGATAGAATATGGTTATGATGTGTAACTATAGTTAAGAGTCCATACGCGCCGAATCCCTGCTTCTTATAGGAACGTCTTTATTTGATTTTCATGTTTCTTTAAAGACAGACCCACGCTGAAGTATAGGTTACTCGCATTTTCGTATGATGTCGAACAGAAGAGAAATGCCAGAATTTGATTTACTCACCACAATCTCCATCGATCTGATAAAAGTAATTAATCGTATCCCGGTGAAATAACAGGATCAGAAATTATTCAGTTTATGAACTTAAATGGCTGTTCTGTTGTACTTAATCACCACAAACATGTAAGAAATTAAATGGTAATCCCGTATTGCACTTGTGCATTAAAGAGTATTCTCTTGCTTAGAGATTGCTGCTGTTGAAGATAATACAGGGTAAATGCTACGTACCCGCTTGAAAGTGGCATCTTCTTTCTAGTTTGTTTCTACGTACATAAACGTTTCGAAAGAATTTTCATATTTAATGCATCCTTAAATGAGGCAAATGTTAAGTAATCGATCATGTTAAATAATAAATAAGCGTTAAATAATCATGGCGAATGGCGTGAGAATGTAAAGCGAGTCTCTTTCAGATACCCGCTTAATATTTCCCGTACGCGCTCCTGCATCGTCCTCTTAAAGTGGGAAGCGCACTTCGTTATAGCGCCTCGCAGTGTAGTTTCTGTACTTCTATCAGACGCCAGTCGGACGTCTGTCGTGAAGCAGTGAAGGCTGCAGTCTGCTGGCTTTATTGTTGCATTTCTCCACGGTAACTCACTCGGAGCAGATTTTCGCAAACCTAAGACGCATATACACTATTTAGGAAAACAGTCCCAACAGGTTCTCCAGGGGTCTACTTCTCCTCAAAAGGCTTACTTAGACCAGTGAAATCGAAATCCTGTGATTAAAGTAACATGAATTAGTCAATTAATATTATCACTTTTGTTATGTGTGTTCTCCTTTAACTCTTTTTTTTAAATATTAGTTAAAGAAGACATTAAAAGACACGGTTTAATTTATTCAATTTTTCTGTAAGTGATATCTAAAGTAAATGTCCCGTGAATCTTCTTTAATTTTCTAGCAAATTTCAAACGCAATGTGGAGGACAGTTTCTCCTGAGCAAGACTGCCGATGGCAGGGAAGCCAAAGTCGGCCAGATGAACGCTAGTGTCTGCAGGAACGGGAGTCTGTACAGTACAGACTGCCTTTACATTCCGTACTCCTGCTTCTATTTCCCGTGAACCAGTCGACAGATGAAATGATCGGTCTTTCACACAGAGACTCGTGACTACCTTGGAAATACCCCAGGATTGTATTCTAGCAACACTGGAGAAATCTCATGACCGGGTCGTTATGGGCGACCGCATGAAAATGTAAATGTATACAGAGTCTTGCTGTGAATGGTCGATAAGTCCTATTATGTAACTGCCCACTCATTATTTGCACATTTTAGGGGATGGCTAAAAAAAGAAAGTGAGTTAAATTTTTAAACAGAAAAAGTATATACGGTACAAAATGAATTAAGTAATTACTGATTTTAATTCTGTTCCTGTCGCTAGGGATCCAAGGATGAGCATTTGTTCTGTATTTGTAGGAGATTTGGAATGTTTTTATCACGGTACTATGCTCGCTTGACTTCACATGCTTAAAATATTTGCAATTGTTTGCAGAAACTTGATTTTTAAGACCACATGCTGTTTGAAAGCTGGTCAAACCAAAACTGTAAATAAATCCCAAGGCCCACTTTTGGGGCCAAAATGGGATGAGGCCCCTTTGGATGGAGTGAGAGGGGAACAGGTTCCAGACCTATGCACATCTGTGGCAGAAAAGCCAGGGTCTCTAACAGAGGTTAGAACCTGCAATGAGGACGACTAATTCACATGGAGAGCTTTTTGCCTGCCTCATGCTGAGAAATAATGCATGTCTTTTGCCTGTGACTGAGGTAAACACACCCTGCTGGGATGTGCTAAGCACCCCTTCACGGGGTCTTGTAACTGCCGGTGTTCCCCGTCGCTGCGGACCCTCTGACGTCGATGCCTGGACTAGCGGCCCCCTAGTGCAGTAGAGCACGGAGGAAAGCTCAAAGGTGAACTGTGGTTTGTGAAACTTTGCACGTTTAATGCTAATCTTAAGTTTTGAGGGTGTATTTAAAGGAGGTGGTTCTAATTAGTCTTGGTGAGGTAAAAACATACTATTATGTGTTTAGAATGCACTCTTGCCTCTTGACATGTGAAATCGATTGTTTCAGTGGTATAATTGGACAGTAAGATATTTAGATGTCTTTTAAAAATGTGAGAAATTATTGCAAAGCATAATTTTACTGTACCTTCATATGGCTAAGATCATTGATCTGCTATGCACGTACTGTATGTTTTGTTTTACTTAAAAATCGTTTCGAATATAGGCTTCAAACTGCAGTTCATTTTTTCTGAAAACAGGAGGGTCTTGTTGTCATATCCCCAGAGATAAGACAATCTTCATCTTTATTGGCCAAGATAAACCAGCACCCAAAAACACAGGTCAAACTTGTGCTCAGTGAGCTGGAGGCTGAAGCTGGAATGTCTTTGAGATACCTTGTGCCCTTTTTGGGTACTTTATATATATTTCCCACTTGCTCAGTGAGTCTGTGGAGAAAGAAACCCTTTAAATCCCCTTATTGCACCATTGTAGGAGACAATACATGTGGATTAAATTTTTTTGTATGACATTACAGCATCCGAGAAGACTTAAAATTGTTCTAAAACACCTTGAGCTGGGAGCTGCTTTGGGTAGTAGGAACATGCGTCCCGCAGCCAGTGAGCCACGGAGGGGGCGGGTGACCAGCTAGCGATGACATCAGCTGCCCCCCACCGAGCCAGATCTCCCTCGCTCAGTTACTACTGATGTGGCTGCGATTAGGAAGCTGCTGAGCGTCGCCTGGGGACATCCTAAACTATTACCCGTTATTCCCGCTTAAGCGAGTGCAGCATCGTGGCCTCCATGTGCCACAGCACGCTGATACCCAGCGAAGACGGCAGGGAAGAGGCTGCAGCCTCGATTAATGCTCAGTCGATCTACTTCCCTGCCTTCCCTTTAGGAAATTCAGGTCCCAAAAGGTCATGACCTCATAAGCAGTGTGTTTTTTAATGTGTCAGATTATTTATGACGTGTGGACTAATTTATACACATTTCCACCCGTGATTGCGAGACACAGCCAGAGTGTCATATTTATCTATACATATGTTTTTCATTTCATCAGTTTCGCTCTTTTAACTGCAGGATAAATGGATGTAAAGATCAGGTGGCTATCTAAACTGCGCTGTAGGCTAATTAGCAATCGTTCTCCTCTCAGGTGAGGTGCTTCTTGATTAAAATATAACAATTTATCCTGGAGACCCCAAAACGGTACGGTTAGGGAATTTTGGGCCCCCAAAGTACTTGGAGGGGCTGGAGTGAGTGAGCTGTCATCCACGTCACGTTCAGAAGAGTGTCATTTACAATGACAGCTGGGAGGTGTGAGGGTTTAAGGGCTAAATATCAGATAATTTGCAAACCCTAATATTTAGCAGAGGCCGCAGATCGGGAACACTGGCCCAGCACAATGTACATCAGCAGTGAGCAGCGTTTCTGCTGCTGGATTTATACTGAAACACACCTTAGGTGCTACGCAGGGACCAAGAGTAACAAGACTCATGTACTGTCGCGCATGTTTAACGTTCTTTTTTTTTTTCTTTTGCTATTGCGACAAACCTGTAATCACATTTTTTACTGTGTTGAAAGATCAGCTTCATGTGAATGAAACTGTCACGGCTGCGTTTCAGCACCCACTGCAATATCCCCTCCTCTCTTTTGCTGACTACGCTGTTTCATCCACTGCTGGCTCAAACCAAGTATAAAAAAGTTACCCTAAAAATACATTTCCCTCAGTACAACTATTTTGCGTTAGCAAACCACATTCTGTTTTTATTAAGTCATTTTATTAAGTCATTTTAGTCATTTGGTGATGACACTGGTAGCTGTTAGTAACGTCAGGCTGCTCTTGCGTTTGCTCCCAGACATGTCCCTGTAAATTTACGTGGCCTAACTTTACTGCACACCTGTACTGACACCGAAGACAAATGTGTTATTAAGTGCAACACAGATGTGAGCTTTAAATATAACGCAGTGACATTATGGGGTCAAGGCTACTTAATACGGCTGGCACGTTGAACGGAGATCAGGTGGGATGCTCGCTCCCGCTATTCTGCCATGAGAAATCGGCCACCGCGGGCAGATTCGGGTCGGACACCTCGCCGTTCCGTTACGAGCTGCGAAGTGGAGCGGGGGCCGCATTCCGAGCGCCGGAACTCCCTCCGCCCGCCACGTTCGCATCGGTGTCAGGGTCTCATGAAAGGCGCATTGTCCGCCAGCGAAACCGTTCATTGCAGCGATACTCCCTCAGAGAGTCTCATGGCTTGGCACTAAGCAGCTGATTATGCAGTAACTCTGAGTAAATCTCAGAATTGTTGTTGTTGTTCCATTTCGCTTCTGCTCCTGATCAGAATAGGTCTGAAAAGGGGATGAGAAGCAGTGCCATGATTTGCCTGTATTATTGCTCTGTGAGCGTCATCAACTTTTTGACAGGTTTTTAACAGAAGGCCACAATGTCCTCGTGCCGGAGACATGAAGTACTCTTCCATTTAAAGTTTTATTTCCAGGACAAAACATTGCAGAACAGTACTAGTGCAATGTATCATATACAGATTGCGTAACAAATATTAAACATCTTTCAGTTATACATAAGCTTACATGTAGTGATTCTTTTTTATCATTTGCACTGGTACGAGATCATTTGAATGCTTCTTTTCCACACATCCCAACTTGCTCTCCCTCGAGACACACAATTACAGTTGAGATCGATACTTGGGGATTGAGGACCGGTCAGGACATTTTGTTTGACACCCATGGGGCATTCTGGGGCCTCGATCGCAGGCGGGGGGGCTCACCTTACTGAAACACACACCACCGCATGTTTAGTATCGTATGTTTTTTTCAGCGTTCTGAGGAGAGATGTGTTTACAGGCAGAGCAGTAAAGTACAGGAATTACCTAGATTTCCCATCCCACTCAGGTTTGGGTTCCACTGAAGAACCCAGGTCACTTTGCTGTGAAAGTACCTCAGCAGGATAGCGGCTGTAAAAATGAATACAATTGGCAGAATATGGAAGGCGCACATGCTATTTACAGTGTGTTTTTCTCTCTATGAATACTAACCCTAATTTCTGCACTTACGCCACATCTCCATAGTAACCAGGGAACACCCAGCATATTCGTTCTGACTTAGTGACTTACCAACGCGTCCCCGTGTCCAAGAGAAAGAACAGTGTTTACAGCCGGTCTTTGTGTTGTTGCTGTTTAATGTAGCATTAAAGGCTGTAAGGCAGTGTTGTGATTCACTGGGTAGGACTGTTGGACTGGGGTCTGAAATCCTTCCTATGCTCTGGGTGTGTGGAGTTTGGATGTTCTCCACGTGACAGTTCCCTCCCGCCGTCCAAAGACTTGCAGTCAGGCTCATCGGCATCTTTGATTGTTTATACCCTGCGATAGGCTGGCATCCCTTTCGGATGGCCCCCCAGCCTGGTGCCCCTTGCAGCATGGGATTAGCTCCAAGATCCCTGTGACCCCACCCCAGATTAGCAGCCCGAAGATGGATTAAATGCTGTAACAGTATAATCTGTACAGTTGCTAATGCCCCTTCAAAAGGGAAGAAAAAACCAATAATATTCTACTGCCTGTTTATAGGAATTTTAATTGTGTGCCGAAATTGCTTTGCGTGACAATGCTTTGTCACAGCTGAGAACGGAATTTCAGACACATTCGAAGCCACCCAGTTACCGGCTCGTTAAGTGTTTTGTACGCTTCTTTATTTGTGGAAACCTTCGGACTTTAGGCACTCCTGAACAAACGGATTTTGACGTGTGTGTCTCCAATTGAGAAATAATTACAAGGTCCTCAGGTCCTGTACAGACCTTTTTTGCCCACCGGCTTCTGTCTTCTGTTTATACGTCTTGTTGTGTTTAATTGTTGTGATTTTTCATTGATATTTGTTTAGGAAGGACAGTTCTGTTTTAGGCTCAGCACTTTGTGAGTTCTCAGTGTTATTGTCCTGGGCTTTGAAGTTCAGAAACACAACAGAAAAAGAAGCGCCTTCGCCAAGAACCAGAGGACTCTGCCCCTCATGCGGACACATGATGTGGGTAGATGGGCACAAAAGAGACAGTGTGTTTTAATGTCAGTCTCAGTGGCACTGCGGTGACTTCCACAGATCTTAGCTTTGTAAAGAAAGGGGACACATTGCACCAGTTTTCTGTGTTTTAAATCCGGGTCTGGGGAGTTTCTAATCTAGAAAACAAATAGCTATGCTAATGATTCAGCCATTGAGTAAATAATGAAAGAGATGGAAATCTAAACCAGAAGACAAATTCTAAACAGATAAGAAGCCTAGTTACAAGAAAGGGCACACAGTAGGAATTTATGAATAGGAAAAAGTCAAGAACTTTAGAATGATGTGATCAGCGTTGACACACCATGCCACCCCGCATCCTCTACATTTAACCCATATGTTACATAGCAGGGGGCTGGCTAATTCAGCACCCAGGGAGCAGTATCCTGCTCAGGGTACTTCAGTGGTGCCTTGCTGGTTGGGGGTTTGAACTAGCAACCTTTCTATTACAAGTGGGCTTCCCTAACCATTAAACCACCACTACCCATGAAGGCCTTGCTCAAGGATGCAGACACATACAATCATTACACCAGGGCTGGGGCTTGAACTGGGGACGACCACAGAGACTTAACCCTCTGATCCTCTCACCACCCCAATATGGGGGAGAAAATTTATTCTTGAACTGACCAAGCGAAAGGGAAATAGAGATGTCAGTTTTGTGACATTCTGTGTGTTGTTTGTATTGTTTGTGAAACATGTTCACTGTAATTATTCCTGTTAAAGGACAGAGTCCAGACAGCAGCGCTTTCATAGAATAGATAAGATTCAGAGAGTTGTCTGAATAACTGGGATCAGGGGGAGAACACGCAGCCTCAACGTCACACTCCCTCACTGTTCACCGTTAATGTGACCTGTAGGATGACATTGCTTGGCTGTGCAAAATTTTGTATTTGTGGTGATGTTGGCCTTTGACTGACATGTCTTAGTCCATAATGGATTCATCACAGTTTATGCACAGTTTATGCATTTTGGATTTTTGCAGGAAAGATGAATGATAACAGTGTGAGGTGCCTGTTTAGCTAATGACTCTCTCAGTTTTACTCCTGCTGGACTGAAAGTAGATCTGGATGATGAGGTTGTCAGTTTAGTTTCACACAGAAGTAGATGGAAACACTGTTTTGCGTCCTTTAACTAGTGTGTGGCTGTCTGTCCCACAGGTTTCCTCATGTCTGGTCACGCCGCCGAAGAGCGCCACCTATGGGGGAGGCGGCGGCTACTGCAGGAGCTGGACAGCAACGTCACGGAGGAGCAGGAGCACTCCAAAAACTGCACAGAGCCCGGTAGGCCAGCAGTGTCCTGTCCACTGCTCAGGGGTCAGCCTTGTACTGTGGTCATCTCACCACTCTCTAAACACGAAGCCTGTCTGTAGCTTGTGGTGATTTTATTGTGTATTTTGAAAATAAAAATGTCAAAATCTCACCTGGGGTGAATCGAAGTTGGCGTCGGGTTCTATCAGGCAGGCCCGGTTTGGCCGACGTGCCGATCTGACAGACATCTCGAGGGGATGTCGCTGTGATTATTGGCATGGTGCTCAGTGTACTTGCAGATGCAGGATGGAAAAGCTGCTCAATCTTCTCCTGTACCCAGGAGGTTTCGAAACACCCTGAGAGTCAGCCTGGGAGCTGGCCTGCAGCTCCAAGATGGGGACAGGCACTGGGTCCTCATCCACTCTCTCCCCACTCATTGGTTAGCTGCTCTGTTTGGTTGTTTGTAGGCATGTGCTGACATGGGTTCGGCTGCTGTTGCCGGGATACAAACGGTGACCAGATGGCACAGCACAGAGAGGTGGAGGGACTGGAGTCAGAGAGACACTGATAAACATGTACCAGTGCTCATTAAGACTGCTCCTCAGAGGAGCGTAGAGTTCCTACCCATCCAGACATCTCACAGGTATTGATGAGGGACCCCAGTTATTCCCGTTTACCTTCACTAAGACACCCTCAGCTCATCCTCATCAGTAAGCTGATCTAGATCTTTAGCAGCAGATCTACATTCATCACACTCTCCACAGCCCCCAAAGGGGGTGTCTCCTCTACCATGGGATAAATGAACACTTTCGTGTTTAAACTATGGGCTACAATGATTGTTTTCTGCTTATGATACCACACTGTGCAGCCTTTAGAGATGCAGGTGTTCCCTGCACGATGGGGTTACGTTCTGATGAATCCATTGTAAGTGGAAACTATCATAAGTTGGATATGAATATGATATGATAACTAAATATATAACTACTGTCACTGCATAAGCAAATAAATAATTACTATAATTGACTAAATATCAGTGATTGAAAAGTTAATCATTTTAATACACGTTTATTTTGTTAAGTACAAAAAACAACATGTCAGTAGAATGTACTGTACCGTATATTGCTACCCCAAGAGCAGATTGAAATTCAGAGTTGATCATTGCGTGTGCTTCATTATCGAATAATTGTAATGTCGAAATATTGTAAGTCGAATCATCGTAACGTGAGGAGCTTCTGTATGTTATATGGGGGTAAACTGACACGTATTATGAGGAGACAGCGCTTATTCAGCCAAAGCCGGCAATGTGGCGTAAGACTTTCCTTCTGAGGGATTGCTTACGGTATTAATGCATCACCTGAAATACAGAGGCAAGAGAGCTGCATCAAGGACCGCCATGCCTTCAGATGATGCTGTTTGAGTAGTTTCCTTTGTTCTACGCCCTTCCTTTGAAGTTACTGTACAGATCACACAAGACAGTGTCACCTCTGTGAAAAGCCTGACAGATAAGAGGACTGTACATGGGAGAACAGGTGAAAGGGCCAGGCGGGGGCTGATGCTGAATCAGTAATGTAACTGCGGTGTGGCTTATTATAAGCATTTGATTGTATCCTGACAGCTGTTTGACACACTGGGCTGAATGCCCGTGAGATATATATATACAGAGCAGTGTTTCCCATGGTATTAGTGAGTGAGTATTCGTGATGCTTCTAAATGAAATGAAATTAAATTTCACATATTGTGACAGCTAATATGCCATGAATTTATGCCAGATTATATTTTCCCTTGGTTAGGAGAGAAGTTGTGTTTTAGTGAATTTAAGGAGATTATGGAGAGCAATGGAAACAAGAGAGCAGTCTGACTTTTCTGAAGAAAACAACAGGAGAATAAAATGGTGTGGAGTCTCGGGGGGGGGGGGTAGTTGGATGTGTTCTTGGGTACTCATCACATGATCACATCGAGCCTGTCACATGATGTCCAAGCTCCTCCCCCCATGTGACATAGATCTGCCGTGCTACATCTAAAAAGTGACCAGCTGTTTGCACCTCGTGTCATTTAACCAGCACTTTATGAGTCCTAATGATGAATTCTGGGTGGGACACAGGAGGTTGATGGCTCCTTGGGCCGTGGCTCCAGACTTTCGATGTCCATCACTGTAGGATTATTTTAGTGTTCATTTTGGCGGTCTCCCCTATAAGAAGAATTACAGCTCTGAGGTATACCCATGCTTATTGTGAGCCTCTGCAAATTCGCTTGTATTTTCATATACGACAGGTGAATTTGGAAATCCTTCTGTCACTAAGTGATAAATGTCTCTCATGTCATTTGATCTTTCAAAATTTCTGGTTTTATCTTGGGCCGCTCTCTTCCTTTCTTCCCGACACATGGGCTTTCTTGCGGTATTCTGCTTGACAGCCGTCTTCACCATGGACACCATAAAGAAACTCCATGGCAACGGATCACAAAATAGCATAATAAGGGCCTTTTGTCATCATGAATCGCTTGTAAGCCTGTTTTTTGACCATAGTCCTGCATTACCCCAGTGCTGTTCCGGAATTCTCCCGTAATTCTGAATCTTCTTGCTCTCTCCTGCCCTTTAGATTGGAGGTTTGTTAAAAAATATCCCTGGACAGTTTTAACTGGCCTGTTTAGTACAGCACAGTAACGTTTCCCTGTAAACATAATGCTTTATATTTGATTCATGTAAATGTCAAATAAGTTATATTTAGAAATAAATTCTTAATGGCTTGTTGCTCCTTAATTATGCTTTCCATGCCAAAATGCTGTAATTATTTTAATTGGGATTATTATTGGTGTTTTGCACAGCAGAGTGCCTAACGGTTCCTCCTCTCTTTCGTCTCTTACCTTTCCCTCTGCCTGTTTCTACTCATCACTACTTTTCACCTCTCTGTCCAACCATTTGCATCCTTCTTCTGAAGCCAAATGGTCAGGATTTTGACCTTAACTGGGCACCTCCGCATGGGTGTTGCAACATGGTTACTAAGAACATAATTCCAAGCGAATCCCACTTGCGGCTGTTACTCTGAGGCGAAAAATCAGACACCGATACAGTACAAGTCAAAAGTCTGGATACAACTGGAATGCTCCCACAGTCCTGAAGGAGTTTCCACAAGGTCAAGACACAAGTTGGCTACCTTGCTCTCAATCCAATCCAACTCTTCCCAATCCAGCTCAATGTGGGTTTTGGGATATGCATGATTTTCGGTAGATGTGTCC
>JAODUD010000110.1:1242022-1253884 GCA_026784285.1 Stomatorhinus walkeri
AGGTTTCCTGAGCTAGTTCGCAGTGAATTCATTATAGCGAGTCCGCTGTGTGAAGTATCTAGTGTTGTAATATATCAAAGCTGAACGGGTCCCGAGTGTCTAATAATGCTTTCCCTGCAGGACAGCTGACTTACCGCCATATCGCCGTCCTAAGTCTGGGTCAAAGTCTTTTACCCGATCTACGGCGTCTTTACCACCTAAACATCATTTAAACACCGTTATCGCTATTTACTGCGCAGTATGGCATACTGTCTTGTCGCTAACGCATGTGGCAACAGAGTCGTGTCTCTAAATAGACTGGAGTATAAGAGCAATAAGTTCTACTGCTGCCTCGCATGAAAACATATTGACTGTTTGTTATTGTCTCTAGCCATTAGTTACCTGAAACCGGTCCGAGTGTTTGTTGCTACACATGCAGAGAAGCTTCGTCGGGTATATTAAGCATCCAAAGAGCAGAACATAAATAGTAAGTTGATGATGGAGTTGTATATGGCGGTGTTGTATATTATAAAATCGAACATTCCATATACTGGGGAGCATGCCCAGTAAACTGTGGGACAGTGTTCTTGAAGTAACTAACCAAAATGAAAGCGATCTGCTATCTATTTGTTTCATTCAGTTGCAACGAAAAATCCTGTAACCCAAAATATCCCTGTACCGAGCGGAGTGTCACCTTGGGATCCCCTTACATTAGATTTTATAAAAGCTTGGCCACCAGAATCTGTCAGGGTACCCAAGTTCCTCTGACGTCTCTACCTGTAACACGAATCCCGAAATTATTGAGTGTGGCGATTCCTATTGAATATTTATACATATATATATTTGACGGACAGTCTATAATAGCCTATAGCTCTTAGATACAGACGTCTATCTGGCTTCAATCTAGGGCAGCAGAAACAAACAAAATGCAGCAACAGAACCGTCTAAAATGGGTCGACTTCACTTAAATTCGACTTTATTGCGGATGTTATTTCCTAGACTAATCGACACCGAAATAGTTATGTAAGATGTACGCTGACTAACTGCAGTTAATTTCCAACTGTTAGTCACACACAGATAAAATGCAACATAGAAAACTTAATTTAAGAAGGGTTTAATTAGCCGTCTTGGAGTTGCCGCTATTTTCCGATATCACTTGTAAAGCCACGGAGAACAAATGCGTTGTGATAAATACGCATCAAATAACCACCGTGTCTGTACTGTCTTTAATTGTGGACGACTGAGTATGTTATGTAAGCAGAACGACAGAAATTTAAACAGAGTCATGGGCTCCCTGATGGAGCTGAATTACTGTAAGAATTAACAGAGTTTACACTGGGGAGTTAACTAGCTACAGAGGCATTGTAATCTCCTTTCCCTCTATGGTGTAGCAGTGGGGGGCAAGCAATGTAGTACATATAAAGGAAATAATGCAACAGGACAAATACCAATTTGTTTTTGGAAAAAAAAATCTTGGTAGACAAAAAATTAACAAATAGATCTCAGCCACTGATAGTTCAGAATATTATATAATTTGTATCTTTGGGATGTCCTTCATGGTTTAATACAGCTGCTCCTCCCACTAAAAACATTTTTGAACCTTTAGTTTCTTGTTGTACAGGAAACTAAATGCACTGCGGGTCATTCATGTGGATGGCGATCGGAGTGTGCCTGTGAATGCCTGACTGTTCCTGTGAATGCCTGACTGTCCCTGTGAATGCCTGACTGTCACTGTGAATGCCTGACTGTTCCTGTGAATGCCTAACTGTTCCTGTGAATGCCTGACTGTTCCTGTGTATGCCCCTCACCTCATTCCACACAGCCCCATGAATGAAACATCAGGAATGAAACAAGGAGGTTAGGACAGCCTCTTTGCTTTAAGCTCAGTCTAAAAATACTGTGACTAAAAGATCCTCTGCAGGTCACAGTACACTGTCCTTCTTCTCTTTTATAAACCAGTTTTGTTTCCATCCATCCATCCATTTCACACAATCACTTATCCTATTCAGGGTCACAGGGGGTCTGGAGCCTATCCCGGAGGCCATGGGCGCAAGGCAGGGAATAATCCATTACAGGGCACATTCACACACCAGTCACTCATACGTGCACATTTTGTTTGCATATGAGGCAAAACGAAACAAAAGTTGAATCATTAGATTTTCAGTAATATGCTTGGTATCTGACCTATTTGAACAATTGAAGAAAAAGAATAATTCTGTAGGAAGACAGGAGTTAAAGTTAATTAGAACCTAGAGTGACCAGTAAAATTAGTCTGTTATTGCAGAAAAAAACTATCCAAAGGAAAGAATTTTCTGCCATTTTTTTGAACATTAGAGAGTTTAATGTTCTGCTGCAATCTTCACTCTGCTGTTCAGAAAAATCAAAACAATATGAGGAACTACTTACTATTTGCACATTAGTTTCTCTGTGTAACGGTAGGTGTTAGGATCGGGCTTACATTGAGCTGCATTGCTTTCATGACACACATCACGGGTTTGAAACCTAGTTGTTACTTCAGCCTCAGCTCACATTTGCTTCTTTCTTTGATTGACGTCAGCCAACTTTGTGAAAATGTTAGTTTCCACGACAACCTGGCAGAGCATGACATCGCCGCCGATGTTTTATCCACAAAGTGCATGCGGCTGAGTTGTCGCATGGAACGGCACATCACCTGCATAATGCTAGTTAAATTTTTTCAGATTTCTCTCTCTACCACTTCAATACTGCTTCAGTTTATCCATTCCTAATTTAATTCTTTGAATTAATTCTTTCTGCCAACATGCACAACCAATGAGGGGTGGAACAGATATGTGAATATGGAATTTTTATAACTGACATTTGATCATTTCCATATTAAATATTTTTGTTGAAATGCATATTACTGAGAGAGATGCAGAGAATTACAGTATTGTCAATATGGATGGGCAAATATTACTAGACGTGGAAAGCTCAGGTTCAGGAAGTACAAATCCAGATCACGATTTTGTTTCAACCAACCAGTTCTGTATGAAAATCACAGTCACAGAGTGCTCAACTGGTTGGTGGAAACAAAACCTTGGTCTGGATTTGTACTTCCTGAACCTGAACTTTCCACCTCTGAATATTGCCGTATTACTCTTCTGAGTATTGCCGTATTACTCTTCTGAGTATTACTGTATTACTCTTCTGAGTATTGCTGTATTACTCTTACACATCCAGCGGGCAATTTAGAGATAGCGGTTGTCTTGACTGTATGTCTGTGGATATGTGTAGAAGCTACCACACCTAGATAGGAAACAGGGAGAACACAGCTGAGGCATGATTCAAACCCACTCATTGGAGTTACTTACACCTCCTATACAATCTGATTGGTTGTCTCTCTGAACCAATCATTTTTCCTTCTGCTCTCAGGACATTTTTGCGTAAGTAAAACTCCCATGAGCTTCGAAGTACTGGAGGTGGGAGCCCCAGGGTTTTTCCCACGGAGCCTCCCTTTTAGGCTACGTTCCATATACTTCAAAAGTCGTTACTGGGAATGACATCACACCTGAGTTAAAACAGCCAGGTTAGTCATTAGCAACGCCAGTTCAAGCCATGTTCATCGTTAGCCATTGTTAGCAATACAAGTCGATAACAACGCATTACTTGGTATTTTGCACATGAGAACACCATAGCAATACATCCACAGATAAAAGCTGGATAGTACTGTGCGTACAATTGATTTAGTGAGTCACAAATAAGACATAAGTTTTAATAAACAGCATATAGCTACAGCTTTCTGTTGATGAAGGGTGCAGCCATCTTGAATTCTGAGGTCGGTGTTGTAGAGGTTCCTCCGACTTTCTGAGGCGGAACTCTGACTTCAGGAGGCGTTCCAGTCAAAATTTCCAACCAGGATCTCGGAAATTCAGACATCCCAGTTCAAATGGAACGGAGTAAATAAAGACAGTAACTGTATTTAATAAGAATTTCCGGAAAAGTTATCAGTGGGCTGCAACATGGATTTAATTACAGTGAATTCTTGGATGTAGGAGTTGGCGGGCGAGAACAGAAATAGATCCTTTGTGTTTATATGCTCCGGATAAAAGCAAGCGAGCCGAGCAACTGAATGTTTATGCAGAGACTCAGTGACTGAGGGTGTGGTACGCTGGCAGCAGAGATCTTGCCTTTTAGACAGATACCCGCCTCTGTGATTTTGGAAGAACAACAACAGTGTAAATAAATAAGATGCCCACTTTCTAATTAACTGTGAGTGTTTGAGAGTTTTTCCTGTAATTACCAGGTCTGAAAAGAGAGTCACTGCTTTGATGGATGTGTCTGTTTCAGCTTTCTACTACACGAACATCCTGGGTGATTTAAGCTCAAAGAATGCCTCAGATTTTCTCTGCTGTTATAACTGCTAGAGGAAGTTTCTTTGATGAATCAAAGATTCACATTTTCCTGCTTATAAAGGTACTGAAATGGTGGACATACTGTAAATATATTTGTTAGCAAAGAATATTGAGTGCATGTCTATATTATGTGACTAACATGGAAATGTAGAAAATCTCAGCGTGTGCAAAAACCTTTGACTGGTAGTGTATATTTGCTGTCCTCTTAAAAAATTACTTTTAACTTTCTTAAAACTGAAACTGTAAAAACCATTTGTGTACAATATAGTAAAGAAATATTTCATATCCATGTTCCAGACACAGCTTGTTTGAGCTGATTAAACCACGTGTCTGGGGAGGTCACATGTTCACACAGCTGCCATCCATGTTCATGACAGAGCGACTTACAGTACTGTCTGTCGTTAATGATGAAGGCCTTAAGAATACTTATTTATTAGAAACGACAACTTCTATGAAGTACTGTTTTTCTTTGTTGTTAAATGTTTATATTTGGAAAATGAACAGTGAGCCAGTATTTTCTAATCTTTTTCACGTATTTCCCATTACTTACTTAATGCTTGGCATTTTCCTGAGAGGCAGTAACAAAAATCATACTCATGATCTTTCAAATCAAAATTACAACCCATGAAAATCTAAATAATCAAATGATTTAGCAACATATGTAGCTGCACGCCAATAAGCGGTTTCGATAGCAATTTTCTATATCCTGAGAACGTAGCTGTAGCTACCAGTGACCCCTTCAACCTAAGATCCTTGATATAAAATCTATCTGGGATTGTGGTGACTCACTGGAAATAATGTGCTTTGCAACAAAACAGGTGGAAATAGGGCGGCCATCTTTGTTACCTGTGTATGAGTCGGGGTTGTCAAACTGAAAGGAAAATGGTACTGTACACTCATGTTGCCCGACATGCCCCCACCTAGCTATTCAATCACCAAGATTCCTACGGTGACACCTGAGAGTTGCATCTTAGTGGTGTGCTACATGATCCTACTCAAAGTAAAGTTTCCCATTTGCCCGCACTGAAGCCGGATGAAGTGCGTCCCATCAGCTACCGCCCGTGATTTACGGTAACAGAAGACGGCTCCAATTGAAAGAGCGATAGCGTTCGCGGTGCCTTCCGATTTCGTGGCGTGTTATGGAAAGCGAACTTGGTGCCATTGACGGGTTTTGGCACGATTTGAGGAATTATTTTTGATTAATGGCTGAAATATTCAAGTGGTATTGGGTTCTTTTCTCCCGTCGTCCGTGTGGAGGGAGATTACCGCTCGTCCCACCAGGAGGAGACTAATGATGACGTGAACTATATTTAAACCACGCAGTCTGTGGATGGATGAGACATTCCATCATTTGCTCCAGTCCCCAAAGACACATTTTCTTTGCGCCCCTTTTATCTTCTTTCTAAATAAATGAGTTTACCGTATCCCAAAGGGCTGAGAGTCCACCAGCGCATGACGTATCACACAAAAATGCCAGCTGCCCCGGCTCTGCCAGCAGGGGATCGTGGGGGTCAAAGAGCCTCTGTGCCCATCCTGCGATAATGCAGAGGGGGGGCCACTCAGAACAGGAGAGCAGCCACACACTACGGGCAGCCCAGAATCACCATGCCTTTGGAATATGCCAATCCGACAGGAGTGAGAAGGGGGAGTCGAACCCACAACCCTGGAGGCGTGAGACAGATATGCTATTCCTCAAGCCCCCGCAACACTGCATAAGGCACGCTTTATATATAATTAATATTCAGGAAGAGTCAAACACTGAGTGCGCGCCAAGGGGTTGATGCCGGTAGCTGGCAGGAACCGGGGCTGCACAGTCTATTAGCCGTAGCCTGGCTAGCAGCCTTCCTGATATGGAGCGCACTGATGTCCCCCCAAGGGAAAGGGCATATTCACACATTCCAACACTGGCGGGGGGGTGAACTGGTGTGCTCTATTCTCTGTTGCATGTCACCAGCCCCCCTGGCCAGACTCCGCCTCTGCGACTCAAACTGATAAATGTGGCTCAACCCCTCATTCACCTCAGCTCACGCATTATATACAAACATGGCTGTTTTTCTTCTTTTCCTCTTTTTTTTTGGTGTAGACCTTCCAGGAAGGTTTACAAGCATTCCATTCCTTCCACCCAAATGTGTTTGCAATTAAGTGCCGGGCATGTCATGTGACCAACCACAGAGCCCAATAAGAACCACAGCAGGGTCTCCAGCTGTATGGCTAGCAATATTATGGACAGCTTTTTCCCCACTTGTGTACCTGAGATACTGAATTTTTAGGGTCCAGTGCATATTTTGTCTGTTCTAATTGGAGAATTAAGTATTTAGAACATCACTGGGTCAATTAATGCTGATGCTGACTGCTCACATGACATGCCCGGTGCTTAATTGTAAGCAGGCACTGGATTGCTGAGAGATTTGGTTCTGGTTTTTAACGCACCCTGCTTTTGAAGCATTGTTCCTTTAACTCTCGCTTATTAAGCTCAGCCTGAGCTGATTTGCCATCCAGGATGACAGAGACACTAAACTGCTTCTGGTTGTCATTCGGCACGGAGAGTCCGCATGGTCTCATTTCTGTGTTGCTTGTTATTATGTGGGCTGCAGCCACTGAGACCCTCGCCTTTGGCTGGGAACCGGACCTTGACAGCCCACTTTGTGGTGGCCTTTCAGCTGCTGATGACGGGGGCGTCTAGTCCCCCAGCTGTACTGTGCTCATACACCAGAATCGCCTTTGGGATTTACGGACACCGTTTAGCGAGCAACTGATTTACTGGTTCCCTGGTCTAAATCCCACAGAAGGGAATTCTGCTTCCGGGGAAGGGTAACCTAATTTGCTCTAGGTAAAGTGTGTGTATGTTTGTGTTTAAAATTAAACATGACCCCAAGTGGACTGAAGGAGTATGGATGGATGGAGGGATAGATGGATGGATGGATGCTGTAGAATGAAGGTGTGGAAGAGTCCTTGGGCGAAGCTGACAAAGTTAGGCCACTCGTGCCTATGTGCCAAGCGAGGCACCGCGCTGACGTCACCGACCTAGGACCCCGAAACTTACCCCGAAGGTTTTCGTCCCCAGGCTGAGCTCCTCACGGAAGTGGACAAGGCCGTGAATTATGCTCCATTTAAATGACACTGGAGGATCAGCCTGGATTTTTCTCTCATCGTTCTTGGCTGTTTAAAATAAATGCCAGAATTTCCATGTCACCTTTCCTTCGTCCCCCAGCTGGATAGCTTTTTTCATCAGACCCCCCCCACACACACACACACATGCACACACACACACACACACACACACACACACAACTTAGACTGCCGTGAGGCCAACCTGTTATACATGATTTACAATTGGTTTGTTTTTGTTGATAGTATAACTAATTTTCACCTAGTTACCAGTTGGTATGTCATGAAAACCGAGTTAAACATTGTAAAATGATTAATGATGTTTGCCAAAAATTTAAATGCCCACAAACATCTTATTCAGGGGTGTAATGTTCAGGTTCAGAGAGTATATATGCAGACCAAGATTTTGTCACAGTCACACTCAAGTGCTTGGTTGAAACAAAACCCTGGTCTGGATTTGTACTTTGTGGATCTGGATTTTCCACCTCTAATCCTATTATGTTTTTGTTCAGGCAGAAGATTTCATTTGTCTTCCACTGTATGTTTGGATGTGATAAACCCGTATACTGACATCTACACAAACATACACACGCATCAGAACATGGCATCCGGCCCTATCCCTAAATGCCGCGCTTGTGCAACATGAAGAGCTCCGTGGTGGAGTGTGAGTGAGCCGTGACGCCGGACCCCCTGGGGCTCACACTGCGCAGTCGCGTTTAGCTGGGGAGTCCTGCCTAACAAGCGATAAGCTGCAGGTGTCATGTTACAGCGTGTGCAACCTTTCATGTATTCACCGCGCACATCACAGCATATCAGGCCATGAAGTGACTGCAGAAAGAGCCAACCCCATATCAGTAACTTCAGACCTAACCCCCCAGATTGAGCATAGCTTCTCTTTAATAGGCATGCCCCTACTGTCTCCCTGTGCCACTACAGTATATGACCTTGAAAATATGACCTTGAAAAAGTTTTTGCACACGTTGAGATTTTCTACATTTGCATGTTACTCCCTTAACATTTACTAGGAACACACTCAATATTCTTTAACAAATAAATTTACAGTATGTTCACCACATGAGTACCTTTATTAGCAAGAAAATGTCATATCTTTTATTCATCAAGGTAACCTCCTCTAGCAGTCATAACAGCAGAGAAAATCTGAGGCATTCTTTCTATAAGGGACATTAACACTGCTCTGTTTCATGGAGTGAAACAAGTAGCTGGTGCATTTAAAGTTAAAGAACAGCCTTGAATTTTGAATGCCGTCACCACACAACCACTTAATAAGATATCAGACATTTAAAATTGTTCACTCACCTTTCCAATGAGTAACGAGAATAAAATATCGGCAGTATATGTAATAAAAGGACAAGTGGTGAAAAGCCATGGTGTGCAAAATATTTTGATGATAGTGTAGATATGACTGGTCCTCATCTTTGGCCTGCTGTTGGACCCTTGAGCAATACTTAGCCTGAGTGTCTCTCAAGTGTCAAGTGGGCTTTACTGTCATACCATGCATATACAGGTATACAATGGCACGAAATAGCGTCCCATGGTATTACATGCAGACAGTAAGTGACAGAGGGAGGTTTTCACAATATTTAAAGTGCAGAAACTCAGGACAGTGTAAAACAACAGAGCTGGTCTATATTTGTGAAGCTGACAGGAACAGTCTACAGTCGTCCTGAACACAGGCTACAGCAGAGCAGTGTAACCGTAAGATCTGTAGGAGTCCCTTGTTGGTGTCCCCGCTCCCCTCCTGCTGAATTCCGGCAGTATCCTGCTTGGCTTCGAACGCATGTGGCTGGACCAATCAAAGAAATTCGAGACTTTAACTCACATATCAATTAAAAAAATACCCTGGATGTATGAATGAACGGGCTAATCGACGGCGGCCTGGAAGAAAGCAAGACGCTAAGCTCGCCAGCTTGCTTTGAAGCTTAGAATCGCTCGTACAGAATAAAATGGAACGTTTAAGTGGAGCGTGCATTTCGCTGCTCTCCTATCGCCAGTGTTCATGCTGGACTCCCTGCCTGACCCCAGTTTGCACCAGAGAGCTGCTTTCTGGGAGACTGAGCCAAGTAGACTGACAAAACAAGGCTAACTCACTTCAGCGGCTTGGCTCTCACGTTGCCTCTCACGTTGCCTCTCGTGTGTGTTCGTGTTTATATTTGGGTTTCTCCATCCGGGGTGGGGGGCTGTGATTGTAAAATTTAGTATTTAAATTTTTCTTTTGTGTGGAAATTCACAGTTTGACAAGATTTAGCTTCCTGCGTGTTTTTTTCTGATCATTCACTACAACTGGATGTTTGCAATGTACACATATTTCACGTCACTGTACAGTGAATACTATCCAGTGGCAGATTTTTCAGTTTAGTTACTAGCAGTAGGCTCATAAGCTAATGTCACAATGCAGTTCAGATAAAGCGGTAACCTTAGATTGACCTTAGCATGTGACAGAATAAGTCGTGGATATGACGGCTCTGCAAATCACCAGAATTATCCGGAAGGTTGCATATGGCCGGGGATCTATTTGGATAATCAGCTATTGAAAATGGAAGGATGGAAAGTGGCCAGCAATAAACTCCCCATACATCAACTTCCCATCAGCTTTCATTCAGCTAAGATGCACATAATAGAATGGACATACATGGGGGAATGGCGGCGATATGAAAACATTCTTGGGAAATTGTATCACTGAATATGAGTTTGCACCGTGAGCGTTTTGGGGTGGTAGGTCCAAAAGGTATTTATACTAGCTATATAAAGTGGCGTCAGATTTTATTTCCTGGCAGAAATTGTTGGAGAAAGTTGTCGGGTTGAGAAAGTTATGTGTTTTTAGGTTTTGTGCTAGAAGTTTGTAGAAGTTCAAGTCAATGGGCATGGTTTCCAACTTTGGTCAGTTGACTGGCATGAGATTTTCTAGATAAATCTGCACCTGCACTTTCATGTATGTAGCAGTTTTATTACTTTGTAAATACTCTGTATGGTTTGCAAACTACCCCAGTGCTTTTGATGTAGCTAATTTTAGGTTTGTAATGGAATAATGTAGATTTGCCGTAAGATTTCTTGCATGAGCGTGAGAGTCTTAAAAGTGTTTGTGTCACGGCAGATGCATGGAATTTGGCATCCCTGTCAATAGGTTTGGCACTATGTGAATATTTACCTGTCAGTTAACAGGGAGGCCTTTGAATACAAGCCTTGATCTGTGTATTTTTCTTTGAGATGATAATACACTTTATACCATGGCACTATTAAATTCTCAGATCTTCTCAAAAGGGTGTTTTTCTATATTAATTTTCTATAACCACATGTGAAATGCAACCTTAGGGGATTGCAGTAGGAAAACAATGTGCTATTATAATCTTTAATTCTCACATTACGTGAAATTCCAGATGTTGAACAATATTAAAAAGGAACACAGATGAAATGGAAATGATGGAAGAAAGTATTTCTGTTACTAAATGCTTTTTCAGCTAGGAAACGTGAAAAATTTGTCTTTAGGTCTTTTAGTACCTGTAAATGAAATGTAGTAACTTTGCTATAAGCAGGTTAATGTACTATGAGCCCTACAATAGACATTTTAAATGTGCTCCATGTTGTGCACTGGGCGGTGTGTCACCTCCACAGCTGTGCGTTTCAAAAGGTAACCCTTCCTTAAGGTGACCCCCAAAGGGATTAACATGTTTTCTTTATGAAAATGGCCATTTTGAACATCACTTACATATTTAAGTGTTCAATGTGTGGTTCTCTCTACCTGCTGAAGAAAAAGCCCCCCCCCCCCCCCCCCGATGATGTGCAGTGGGATGAGGTGAACGGGCTGTCCCTGTACTCTTCCTCAGCTGTGTGTGTGATCCTTGGCCTGAGCCCCACATGTATTTTTTGTGTGTTTTTGAAAAGACAGCATGGTGCATTGTGGGTACTGATCAGGGTTGATTCTAGGACTTTTTACTTTTTTCAGTGGAGGGGGGCATCAAACGGTTGACTTCATTATTAGCCAATAATATGTTTTGAATGGATGAGTAGCAGGTTGGGGGCCAGTCAGTTTCCAGCGCTGGCCAGTGGCCCTGTGGCCCCGCCCCTTTATACCCTTCTGGTCCTGATGTAGTCAGAGGTGCTGTAAAAGACGGGAAAGTTCTTTAGTCATTCTAAAAAATTTCAAACATAATCGAATTGGTCTGGGTTAGGGGGCCAATATGGTATATTTTCATGGTGCCCGAAATCTCTAGCACCCCCCCTGGCTGTAGCTTGCGTTTCAGGTCTTGTTTGTGTGTGTGCATATGTGTGTGTGTTGGCTTCTGGCAGGACTGACGCATCATTTCAGCGAAGGTTGACTGCTTAGATTTAGTTATAACAGCTGAGTGCTTCATCTCCATGTAATTGGGAGGGGGGGGGCGGAGCCATG
>JAODUD010000110.1:1271419-1300913 GCA_026784285.1 Stomatorhinus walkeri
CCACCCGTAGCGGCGCCCAGGGAGCTGGGGGTTAAGGGCCTTGCTCAAGGACCCACAGACAGGCTGAGGCTGGGTTTACAGTGTGTCCATCATTTCAGTACCTTCATTAGCAAGAAAATGCTTGAATCATATCTTTGATTCATCAAGGTAACCTCCTCTAGCAGTTATAGTGTCTGTACTTTTGACTGGGGGGGTCATGTATATATTACATTGTTGGGGGCAAACGTACACCCAAAGCACTTTATGGACACAATGGGGAGTCACTTCAACCACCCCCCCACCCCCCTAGATGATGCGGCAGCCATTCTGCACCAGTGCGCTCACCACACAGTAGCTAATATGGTTAAGGGGCAGGAGAGAATTCACCAGTTAGATATAGGGGATGATTAGGAGGCCAGATTTGTTAAGGCCACAGTGGGAAATTTTATCCAGGACATCAGAGTACCACACCTGCTCTTTTGAAAGATGACCATGGATCTTTGTGACTTCAGAGAGTCAAGACCTCGGACCACACGTCCCCCACAATTTTATTAAAACCTGTTATTTTGACATTCCATTTTTCAGGTCCCCACAAAAATCAGTGAATGAAATCAAAAAAGTATAAATGCGAAAGGTCTCGTGTTATGGTTACTTATGGTTAAGGTTAGGGCTGGGTAGGAGTTAAGGTCATCATGTTGTGATTAGAGTTTTACTCATAGAAATGAATGGAGAGTCCCCACAAAGATATATTTACAATGTTGTGTGTGTGTGTGTGTTATATAATTTACATTTTATATATAAAATATGTAAAAAAAATATGAGTCTTGTATATCACATTTTGTATAATTGCAGATGCACTATCATCTCACACCTTCTGGGTGGGGGTTGAATCCCTCGCCCTCCATGTGTTGTGCAGTTTGCATGTTCTCCCTGTGCTGTGAAGTTTTCACCCCCAGGTTCCAAAAAACCTGCTAAGGTGAGCTGGAGCTGTCAAACTCCCTGTAGATGGGCATGGCGTGTGTGCCCTGAGATTGTTTGGCACCCCATCCTAGGTTATTCTTTACCTTGTACCCATAGCTTCCAGGATAGGCTCCGGACCCCCATGAACCTGACACGTGGGTGCAGAATATGGATGGATGGATGGTATAAAAGCATACATTTCCTGCAGTGGACCGTTATCTCATCCTAACATAGGCTGCACCCCCACCTCAAGGAGCCTGTCATGTTTCACGCTTGCTAATGTACCCCTTACCCATAATGCCTTTTTCCACGTGCGCTGCTCACCTGCGCTGCACTCCCCCTCCCCAGGCCATGTACATGTTCTACGCCCTGGCCCTGGTCTGCGATGACTACTTCGTTCCCTCCCTGGAGAAGATCAGCGAGGTAAATTGAACCCTGACCTGGCACCTCACTGTGGTTTAACAAAGTGGGGGGAGGGGAGCAAAAGTGGGGGCTGATTGGCTCACGGTCTGCTGCTACCTGGTCATCAGTTGTAGTAGGACTGCTTAATCACCATGCTAAGGGAAAGTGTTGCATGCTGGGAGAACTAGTGCCATTGGAACAGCTAATCTACAGTGAACAGCTGTCTGCACTTCAATTAACCACCAGCTGTCAGCGAGCTCGTTACGGAGTCCGGGCCTTTGTTTCTCCACTGAAAAGATATAGATAGACGAATGTTCATTCCTCCACTTAATCAGTGGTGACACAATCATTCCCAGCCCACGAACAATTAAGTAGCCAAAGATGGATCGATCTATATTACTTTTTGCGTTGATTTATTTTGTGAAAACATAATTTCACCATTATGGCAGGTAGGTTACTCCTCAGCTGACGGCAAATTGTTTTAACACGGATGAAAAATTACTGCTGGCCGTTGACTAATGAAATTCGGTCGGTTTAATGTGTTTGGAATCGTGGATTAATTAAAGCAATGGCTCAATCAACTTGAATTAATTAACAGCTGAGAGTGGAGGGAAAGCAACATGCACAAGTGGTTGTCTGGATTGGAGCTGAGTGTCATGAGGGTTCATCGCAGAGCAGCCATCTTCTCACACGTTTGGAGAGGCATCCATTTCGGTTAGCGGTGCTAGCAACTCTGATCCTCTTCCCGCATCTCCACCCACAGCGCCTGCACCTCAGCGAGGATGTGGCGGGGGCCACCTTTATGGCCGCCGGCAGCTCCGCCCCCGAGCTCTTCACCTCCATCATCGGTGACAATCTTTCACTGCTACTTTAGCATTAGCGACATTAGCATGCCGATGAGAACAGCCAACGTTGCTCCCAGAGGCTGATACGGCATGAAGATGCTTACAGAACATTGAAGCTCTTCACAGCTTTGTAGGATGATTTAACAACATAGTAAATCATAAGCTAACGTGTTCCTGTTAATCCAGATTTCTATTTACCAAAACCGTACAAAGTGTCTGCTGTCCTGCTCTTGTAGATGTGGGAGAACATCACATATACAGCAAGGTTTTGAACCCTCCCTGCTGTCCCCTCCGTAGGTGTCTTCATCACCAAGGGTGACGTTGGCGTGGGAACCATCGTGGGCTCGGCGGTCTTCAACGTCCTCTGTATCATTGGGGTGTGTGGCATCTTCGCAGGCCAGGTAAGACAAGCCATCTTTGGCATCAAGCTAATTAGCATCAAGTCATGCTAAAGCCTTGCATCCATTGCTGAGTGGGAGTAGGAGAAATGTAGCTCCACTCCTCACTGGAGGTATTGGCATCGGAGAGTGGCTCCTCCCTCCCTCAAACTGCCTAGACCCCACCCCCAAAACTACACTTTGGATGCTGCAGGGCTTGACAGGTCAACTTAACAAACGGATTCCCTTGAGGCGCATCTTTGTCATGGCTGCGATAAGGCAGTCTGGCTTACAGAACTTAATAGCTTCTTTTTTTCCATCTTTATTTTATCTTCCTGTTTGAATTCTCTTGTGTAATGTGACATTTGGAGGTTTGATACAGACACACTTCTCATACTGCCTGGGACAAATTTTATGAAATCCCTCCCGAAATCCATGTGTCAGATGAGACAGGCACCAGTTAGACGACTCCTAATACTTAGCCTGCAGCACCTAACTCTGTATAGATCCCCACCAAGATGCAGTTTGCATACAGTGGGATGGCCAACAAACACACCCAATGAACCAACCTGGTAAATTCCCTGATCTGGAGTAGGGTTAGTGGAGGATAGATCCATGGTTCCTGGTCCTCTATAGGGATCACACACACTGGTGTGTCCTTTCTGGTCCGGCTGCTGTGACCCGCATCCCTGCAACCTCAACATCGACGCAGGTGTTTTCAGTGCTTGTGGGAGTTTTACTTACAACAAAGTTTTCTAAGGGCAGAAAGAAAAATGATTGGTTCAGAGAGATAACTAATCAGATTCTAGAGGAGGAGGGCCCAAGCAACTAGAAGAGGCGGGACTAAGACATCTGATTGGTTTGTTCCACCTCCTCCAGTTGTTTGGACCCACCTCCTGTACAGTCTGACTGGTTATCTCTCTGAACCAACCATTTTTATTTCTTCTCTCAGAACATTTTTGTGTATATAAAGCTCCCATGAGCATTTGCAACATCTCTCCATCTTCCCAGGGTACGCTGCCTCACTGGATCATTACTTTATTTATTCCCTGTGCCTGTCTTGCCTTGGCCTCGGGTCTCAGGATCTTCTCGCTGTATACAAAAGGCTAAGCCTCTGAATAAATAAGATAACTCAGATGGCATCCTTCAGCCTGTACTCCATATGCAAGAGTCAACGATAAGCTGACCAAAATGGATTCAAAGTAGTAATTGAATACAGATTACACATTATGTAAGGATTGAGGGCCTGCCAGAAGTATATTAAACTGCTCTAATACTATTAGGGTTTCTTTATGATTTATTTAAGAGCCATAAAGGGCCACCATTGTTGTATTAATAATAATGCGGGTCACATGAATGCAGAGGAGGCTTTGCATAACAGGGGAACTGAGAGTGGGGAAAGTGGGCATTGATTGCTGTTTGGGTACTTAGGGGAGATTTAGGGCTATGGTGGAGTCACTACGCTCGCACCGAGCCCAAATCCGTCTCTCCGATGGGACGGCGCTCCGACACCGCGCTCCCGAGCAGAGTGTGAGTGAAGCAGCGCTTCATCGCGCTGTATAAATATCACCCTGGCAATTATAAACAATCAGACGGTATTCAGAGGGTAATTTGTGCGGAGCACTTCCTAGATTGCGACACAGAAGTGATTGCGTGGAATTAAAAGCAGAAGGGATTTAAAGGCACCCCCACTGAGCTCTGCAGTCTAGGGTGTAGGAGGATGATGGACGGGGGGAACGAGGAGGGGGCTGTGATGGGGGGGTGGAGGGAGCTGACCTGCTTGTCCTCTACACGGTGGGGAGGGACCAATCAAGGTCAGGGCCCATAGGGGAGAAAAAGGGGGTTTCCTGCCCATGACTTCATGACTGTCCAATCTGGGTGGGGGGGCCACAGTGAAACTTAGCGGAATGAGGTAACATTGTCCTACGTGATCATCTTATTTTATTCTTATTTTAGTAGTCATGTCATTAGCTGGTAACTTTTAATATTATTAAAGTTAAATATTGGCTGGCAATATCGGTCGAGACTGACACATCAGAGCATTGCCAATATTTTGATATTTAACGGATATTCGGTCAACACGCATACAGAGTTTGAGTTTGGGGGGGGTGTACCCCAGGCCAAGGCTGCACAGAGCAGCGGAAACTTTGGACCCGCTTGTTTGGATGCAGACCGACTGCCGGTGAGAAAGTGATGGTTTCCAAGGAAACGAGAGTGATTGAAATTCCAGCTGTCAGCAGATGCTGGACAGAATGCTACTGGTGGAAATGCCATGGTGGGGGTGGGGGTGGGGTGGAGGGGGGGCATGGGCCAGAGAGAGAGATTAGGTGGGATTAAAGCAGAGGCCCATGTAAGTGGAAATTTTAAGACTCTGTTAAGTGCAGCACGCTGTAATCTCAGCGGCAAATAAGCGATAGCATGGCATAGTATTTTGCTCTGTGCTGGGTAAGCAGAACTGGGGGGCCCATGGAAATGTAGCTCTCTTTAGTTATTAAGTGCTTTCATTGGCAGGGGCACAGCCAGCCACTAATGCTCACCAAAAGCGCAGATGTTAATGCTCCGTGTTACGTAGCGACTCAACATCACTTATAGCTGATAACAGAAGTTACCTACATACGTGCTCCGGAGGATCGACGGCGGCCCAAACTCCAGCATGCTTGTGTCAGGTTCAGGTTGGAAATAGGCTGAGTTTTCTCATGGGAAATACCCCATAGTTACAGGGGGATTACAGGCCTTCTGAGGTACGCTTCAGTGAGTCTGCTAAGGGCCTCGTTAACAGTCAAAAGTAGCGCTGGCCTAGTCTGGCCTAGAGTTTGACAGCTACCTGGGCCAGGTGTGATGTCAGATCTCCCTGTTTTAATGGGGATTCTTGCAGGTGGAATTTGTACCCATTAGTTCAGAGAGAGCCTGTTTTTACCTTCCTGTGTCATATGATGGGGTTACTGGTTTTTACTGTTGTTTAGTCTTTCACTTTGCCAAGAATGGCCAGAACTACAGGACAGCCTAATGCGGGCCCCATGTCTTTACACAGAATCATAAAGTCGATGTTGATGTTTCATAAAATTTTTGGGGGGCTACATTTTAGCAGTTTAGCCTATTGGGAACCCCTATTATAAAACATGCCCCCTTGGTCTGCCTATCCACCTTTTAAATTATAAGTGGAATGCAGGCCAGACACCAAAAGAAGCCTTGGGAGGGGGGTAAGATGGCCTCTTAAGACCTTGTGACCTCTCCGTGGCCCCCCCCAGGCCGTGCGGCTCTCCCAGTGGACACTGATGAGGGACTCCGCCTTCTACACGCTGTCCGTGGCAGCCCTCATCGCGGTGAGTGCTTGCTCTGACACCTCCTCTTTCACACCGCCGTCTCCGCTCTCCATCTGCGTGTCCCCCCCTTGTTTACTTGCCCTATGAACCTGCCCTGCATCCCTCAGACACATTAGATCCTATCTTCTTTAGAACTTGAGGTATTTAAAATCTGTTGCCCTTTCAAACACCTGGAGCTAATCTGGGAAACATCTCTGTATGACATATAACTGAACTTGCACAAGTTGGAAGCTCATTCCCTTGACTTGAATGAGTTACAGTTGCAATGTGCTGTTCAATGGGCTTATCTTGCAATTCAATAAGCAAAATGAAAACCGCTGTCCTGTCACTGTCAGTAGACCTAGACTGTATCCATAAACATGTTGATGTTTATGTGTCAGTGCAGAGTGCTAATGAGTCACATGGGAAAAGAGCTGAAGGCTCAGGGTGCATTTTTCTGTCATCCCGTCACTGCTTCACCAGCTGGGAATATCCCCCCCTTCCCATCCTCCATCCATCCATCCATCACATTTTTCAGCCCTTTATCCAGTACAAGGTTGTATGTCAAAATTGCCCATATTGTAAGAGTGTGTACAGTGTTCCCAGGCAGTCAAAGGTGATCCTGATATTGGTGTAAAATTATGATATTATTTCTGTCAAAGTATGTCAGCTTAAGTGTTACAAAACCGCTCCTAAAGTCACCGCAGTATTTGCAGCAACCATCTAAAACATCCATGCATTTGTTGACTCGACCGCTATTGGCTAACCAATACTCCATCTAGTTACTTTACTGATTACAGTAATTAATTAACTGAGCTGTTGTTTGAAACTTAACAATGGAATGGCTGAGGTGCCCCTGAGGAGAGGTTTGGGAAGCAAAGCAGTGATTATCTATCCAAGGTGGTGTTCATCTACCCAAGGTGGTGTTCAGCCATCCAACAAGATATCTGTACCCTTTTGGACAGAAGAAATTCTTTTTCATTTTTATTGCGTTATTGCAATATTTATATATGTTCTAAAGTGATTTTTTGTTTCTGTGAAAATGCACATTTTCCATGCTGTTTAATTCTATGCTTTAAACATTTTCTTTGACTGGCTAAAACTTTGGCACAGTACCGTATGCGTATATCTGTGCCCTGTGATGGATTAGGATAGGTGCCGTGTAACGTGTACAGAGCCCTGTATCCTATAACGCTGTAACAGGAGAAAGTATCTGCTGGCACATTGTAATCTTCTCATTGAAAAAAATCACTTGACAATGGCATCTAATGTGCGCATATGTTGTGTGATTAATTACATTTTTAATAAGCAACTGCATGTCATGCTTAGCCCCAGCAGCAAAGGTGGTTAGAAGAATTCAAAATAGCGAAAAAGTATATATTTGAAACGCTAGCTTAGCATTACATTAGCCTAGCATCACATTAGCTTTGCATTACATTATCTTAGCATTACATTAGCCTAGCATCACATTAGCTTTGCATTACATTATCTTAGCATTGCATTAGCATTTCGAGATTCACTGGTGGATGACATCCATCTTGAGTTTTGCCATCATTATGTTAACAAAGTGGAAAGCTGTCCTTTGCAGTTTGTTATACAGTTGATACAGTTAAGTGTATTGACTGTGATGGAAAGCTTTTTATTTTAGGATTTATGATTTGTCAAGTTAAATATATCGGTACCATCGGTGGCAGAGAGAGCGTCAGCACCTAGTGTGGTGATGTCGCTGTTTACAGGGTTGTATGCCAACTGTGTCGTGCTGCCTCCCTGATTACTGAAGGGCCGGGATGCTCATGGCAGGCCTCTTCAGGCCGGCAAATCAGCAGAGCGGGCGCATAAGGGCCTGCCACCCGTTCACTGAATCAGCCCGTATAATCAGCCCTGGCAAAGGCATCCCGACCGTGTGTCCGGGGGATTTGGCGGCCAGTTCTGATTGGTCACCCCGTGGGATTTTGGTGCAGATGACTGGTTCAGTGGTGGGTTTTGTCGTCAAATCCTGAGCCCACAAAGCCCCCGCAGGAGTCCTGTTCGGGGCGTAAGGATCGCAAGTTATGCTCTTTAATGGGACCCTCAAGACAAGGAGAGCCAATGAAACACATCAGCATATGATGTTTGAGTGCACTTTTCCCAGGGATAGATTGTGGAAGCATGAAAATAGCAAATTAATGGAGGTAAACATAAATGAACAGGTTTGCTGTAGTTATCATAACTGATTAAGGACCAGAAAGCATTTTTTTCCATTGTCTTTTAGAACAATAGAGGTATTTGCTCATATATAACCAAAAACAAAACTTCTTATCTTTTAAATGAGTTTTTTACTTGGTAATAATATGTTTAGGTAGCATGGTAGCACACTGGTTAGCCCTGTCACCTCACACCTCTGGGACCAGCGTTGGAGTCTCTGCGGTGCCTCTATGTGTGTGGAGTTTGCATGCTCTGCCCTGTTGTTCTGGGCTGTCTTCCCTCCCTCCCCAATGTCCAAGAAATGCTGAGGTGCGCTCTGTGATGGGTGGGGGTCCAAAGCTCTGTGATGGGTGGGGGTCCAGAACCCCCCCACAGCCCTAAACAAGACAAGCAGATGTGGATAGATGGATGGATATGCGCCTTAAAGGGAATAATTTGTAAATCGAAAAACAGTATATAAATATAATCGAAGTCCTTTTGAAACTTGCAATATGAATGTTGAAATGACCCATGACAAGAAAATGTTGGTTTGAGTTTTACATACACTGGGTCAGATGGGCCTGCTATGAATTGGCTTGTTCAGTCGGGGTTTCTTCATGCGGAGACACATGTTATACCCCTAACATCCCCTACATGGTCATTTGTTTAGCCGAGCTGTAAACACCAGCCCAGAAATCCTCCATTCTTTTCACGATAACATCTGAACAGTTTAATATAGCAGCTCTCCCTCTCCAAGTTTCCCTGGATGTGAACCAAGACGTTCTGACAAACACATATTAAATAATGCACCGTGACACTGCAGTGGATGAGTGTTTGGAAAATTGATATATGTAAAATTATCCTCCAGAGTGAATATCGAGAAAACGATCACAGATCGCTTATGTTCCCACCCTTGTGTGACCATGGGTCACAGATATGGATTTGGCCTAAAGACCGCCCCCTAGCAGTACGTACTGGAAGTGCTATGTGGTCCCAGGTGCATGAGGAACTTCCCAAACCTCAAACACTTAAGGGACGCCAACGAAAGGCTTCATGACATCAACTGTGCACAAAGTGAAATTAGTGCCCAGTAATGAATGACATTTGGAGAGCGCTTTCTGTACAGTCAACCGAAGCAGGTGATGTCACAAAGAGAAACTTCCAGAAGTATTTAAATGAAGAAGGTAGGAGTGGAATATGTCATAATTATGCGGTCATGCTGAGTGATTTAACATAGGCAGTCTCCGTCAAATGATCTTCCTGGATTCGATTTGATTTTTGCAAATGAGAACAGATAACTCTTGGCTCTTGTCCTGTAATTATTTTTATTGTCGCTGTTATCATTTTGACAGTAATTGCTGTTGTAAGCATCCCTGTAGCTGCGGTGGGGTTGATACACAGATGAGGTGAGGGGAGGGCAGCTTTCTGCATGTTACTGGGAGCTTAATCCTGCTTGGCCCCTGAACTAATCCAGCACAGATGCTGTGCAGGTCCTGTATCTTGAGGCAGGTGTGTGAGTGGGGGGCATTTGGCTTTGTCTGTGGGCCAAATGACAGGACCCTATGCACGCGGCACAGCATAGAGGCAGAGAATCCAGTTTGCAATCACTGAAATAAAAACACATCAGACTGATCGTAGATTAAATATTGCCTTATAACTCCAGAGGAGCATGTGTGATCACTGTAGATTACATCTCAATAATTAATGATATGTTATGTGGCATTTGTTTACATTCAGGTATTTGACTTTGCATATCCCATCTTATTCTGACCGAAACATACAAACACATACATGTGTTAAGATTGTTACTAAATTACTAGATTAAATAGGCTATTGATTAACTGATTGTTGCCTGGTTAAACATGTAATAAGTGGTGTAACAATTTTGATTACTTCATAACTTATTACATCTGAGTACTTTTTGATTACTTTTCCCCAAATGTTTTAAACTGCGCAGTAAAGCTGAGAAATTCTAGCAGCTTTGCTGACCTGCATTGTCTAGAAATATGCCAAAGAAGGCATTTCTGAACAGTGAAAAGATGCAAAGTAACAAAATAAATGTTATATTACACATATAAGCTTATTACCTAAAAGAATATATTTGGATGTAACCCCTTTGTAGTTACTAATATTTTTATTAGTAACTAACTTAATTATAGCTTGTTTTCTCAGTAACTGTAACGGATTACAATTACATATCTTGTAATTTATATACATAACACCTTCACATGTAACTAGTTACTCCCCAATACTGGGTAAGGGCAAAGCTTGGCGTCCAAGCTCAGGGTCAGGCCATTAATGTGGGGCCTTCGGAGCAGTTTCTGGTGGGTTAAGGGTCTTGCTTTGGGGTCTAATGTTAACATAACTATTCTGTCACACTGCTGAAATTGATTAGGGTATTTGACAAGAGGATTATGCCCAACTCCATATCAGCGATAAAGCAGAGTCTACAGGGCTGTGTGAAATCATTATTCTGTCTCTTTCCTTTTATGTAGGTTAAGCCCACCTGGTTCCAGTTGTTGCTATTCACAAGTTCTGGTGCACCTCTGCCCCCTAGTGGCAGCTTGGTACTACTACACAGTCAACCTCTTTTAAGGGAGTCAAAAAACATGTCTTCAGGAATACCTTGAGTGCAGAAGCTAAATAGTAATGCACTGTTAAAACAGTGAAGGACAGCGGAAAGAGTCAGGAGAACCGCTAACTGGGTCGAGGCATCTTTTGTGATCATTGCTGCTCTTGCCAAGGCAGAATCCCTATAGTCTTTGAGGTCCCATGGGTCGCATTGGCCTACAGCAGACCGGTAACTCTGAGACGGTTTTCATTTCCAGTAACAGAATGCAACAAAAAAACAATGAATGACAATGCTGCAACGAGGAAAAGGTGACGATCCCTAACATAGGCCGACGTTGACTCAGATAACAGGAATAAAAGTCCTGGCCAGGGTTAAATATGGATAAAAATAAGTGAGTAAATAAACATGCATGTCTCTGGGCCACGTGCTGTATTCCCTGCTTTTTTGGGGGATTCCTTCATACCCAGAATGCCCCGGGGTGGCCGTTGACGTTGACGTCATCTGCCCTCATCCCGCTCCCTTGACACCCTTCACTCTTCCTCTGTCTGCTTCTCTCATCTTTCCCGCTTTTGGTCTCCATTCTATGTGTGCCCACAGCTTGTCAGTCGACGCCACAGTCGGCAGTGACGTGCCTGAGTGGGCATTCGCTTCAGGGGGCGGGGCTGGGCACGGGGCTGAAGCCATCGAGCCGGCACACCCGCCTCACGATCTCTTGTTTGTGTCGCTTGTTGCTATGGAGCAGCGTCAATGACATGCTGAAAGACTGGGGTGGGGATTAAGATGTGAAAGTGCAAAAACTATGCCTGGCTTCACTGTAGTAAATGCTCTCTCTGTCTCTCTCTCTCCCCCCCCCCCATAGTTCATCCATGATGAGAAGGTCTCCTGGTACGTAGCTGTGCTTTCTCTTGTGGCATGTTGCTGAAGAGAGCACATTGATGATCTTTGCATGTCTTTGCTTCTTGGGGGATGGAGATAAAAAATCAACCCAGGACTTTGGGGTGACCCATGATGCATTTTGCCAGCCCTATAACTCATCGGCCCACTGGGAAAGCACTCAGTGTACCAGTTGGCCAGTCCAGTCCCGGGCCAGGCTCCATAGATGGTCCAGTATTGTCAGACCAGGGGGTGTGCAATGGCTCCCCCCTCCTCCATTCACCCCCGGGACATGGCTGACTGACATACTGTGTCATGCACACTGCAGAATGGGTGTTCACTGGGGGTGGGGGCGGGGTGTCTGCTGTTGCAGGTGGGAGTCCCTGGTCTTGATCGTGATGTACCTGGTTTACATTCTGATCATGAAGTAAGTATCCCCCCCCCCACCGTATCAGATATACCAAACAGCACGGGTTTATGAACATGCCAAACATACAGTATTTGAAAATATTAGACAGATGTTTCACCTGCATTCCCACCAGTGTAGGGAGGGGGGGCTCGCTAACCTGTCATCTGTGTTGCTGCTGGCCTATGTGTGCATGTGTGTGCGTGTATATGTGTGCGTACATGTTTGTGTGTGTGTGTGTGTGTGTGTGCGCGTGTGTTGCAGGTTCAACTCCCGTGCTCACCGCTATTTTGAGAGGCGGAAGCGGAGCGCGGTGAACCTGGCCAACGGGACGACCAGCAACCCGGACATTGACGAGGCCGGCTGTGATGCCACTGCAGTGCTGCTCAAGAAAGGTACCCCCCCCCTACCCAACTCGGGGCCCCCCATCCAGGATCCAGGCACACGCCCCCAGTGTGTACTCAGAACTTGCCACCACTGCTGGTCATTTCAGCATCTGCCATAAAGCACAAATGAAATACATTTAGACAGTGAGAAGTCATTTAGACATGGACAATAACAATAGATAATAGGCAGCAATTAAAAACAAATAAAGGGTGTAGAAATCTAGACATTTCCACAATAAAATGTCTATATGTGATATCTGGAGTCATATTTGTTGTCTTTGTTTGTATCTGGGTGCTGGATCCCTCATTAACGTTGTTTTTTTTGGTGCCTTTGATGGTTCAGCTCTACCGTCTACCACCGTCTACCATCGCTCAAACAAAACCAACTAATACAACCACACGGGCATCGGAATCCAGAGTATTATTTGTTGTGAGATGGTGACATAGCTGGCTGCTAATTATAAACACCCCCCCCTCAAACTACAGCTAACTTCCACTGCAGACCCTCCGTGCTGATGGTGGATGAGCTCCTGTCGGCCTACCCCCACCAGCTGTCCTTCTCTGAGGCCGGCATGCGCATCATGATCACCAGCCACTTCTCCCCCCGCACACGCCTCACCATGGCCTCTCGCATGCTCATTATGGAGGTACGGGGGGCGGGCGGTCCAATGTTCCGGAATAGTCTTTGCACTAATCCATTCCAGAGAGTTGGCCACCATTATTATTTCTGACAGGTTTATAGTAGCAAGCCAGTTTTGCTCATTTGGATTTAGTTTGATGTTTCCTGAAACTTCGCATTCTTGGTCCAATACCTTGTTAAAGATGCCACATAAGAATGCAAGCCGTTGATGAGAAGGTGCCTGCATCAGCCAGTAAGAACACCTGACATGCGTAGATCTTCACAGACATGTCTTTCTCACACCGGTCCACAGAGGCAGCGACTCAGCAACTGCAGGCCCATCAGTAATGGCGACTCGGAGGGCGTGGTCAGGGCCCTGGGCAGGCGAGGCCTGGAGAACGGCCTGAGCGGGCCAGAGAGGGGCTTCAACGGGAACGGGAAGCGGCAGGGCGAGGACGAGGGCGGCGGAGTGGAGGCCGGCAACGACACGGAGAATGAGGACAATGAGAACAACGAGAACGACGGGGAGGAGGAAGAGGAGGAGGAGGAGGAGGAGGAGGAAGATGACAATGAAGGACCTTTACAGCCTTTTCATGTCCCATGTAAGTTCCTCTCTGGCTTTCATGAAGATTGTTAGTTTAATTGAGTGATTGACACTCTGGGACCCGCCCTCTGCTCCGCCTCCAGCCGGGGTCTGTAACAAGGTGAAGTGGGTGACGGCCTGGCCGCTCTGCCTGCTGCTGTTCTTCACCGTGCCCAACTGCGCCAACCCGCGCTGGGAGCGCTGGTTCATGGTGACCTTCGTCAACTCCACCATCTGGATCGCCTCCTTCTCCTACATCATGGTGTGGATGGTGAGAACATGAGGGTCCAGCCTTGAGAGTGCAGGTTCTACTCCCTCAGCAGTGACTCAGGCGTCTGTATAACCAGCAGGAGTGTCACTCTTGCATTGGGTTCTGAGCCCATCTCCGGAAGGTCATGGGTGTCAATCCCATGTGCCTGCGGAGCAAATAGCTTCAGCAAGGCCGTTAACCTCAGCTGCTCCTGGAATGCTGACTGGCTCCTCGTCACTTGTATGTGGACAAAGGTGTCTGCTCCATAAATTAATGTACATTTGCAAAGATTCTGTAGGGACAAGTCGAATAGGGTCATCGTCCTGCAGCTCTCCACCTCAGCTCTGCCCAAGTCTCAGCCCTCGTTCTTTGTTTAATGCAGGCCACCACCCAACCTTTAGACCTGCTTCAGATGTCATATAATTTAGGGTAGGACCTACTACCATCTCTGCCCTCAGGCTTGAGTTACTGTGCTTAATAAACTATTGTACCTCCTTCCATTTGTGTACTTGTATATGAAGGCTATGACAATAAAGCCCAACTGGCTTAATTTAATGTACACTGCTGTGTGCTGATGATGTGTCATACAGATGGTTCTCCTCTGGGGGGCGGGGCTAAGCGATATTGTGTCACCACAGGTGACTGTGATTGGCTACACGTTGGGCATCCCCGATGTCATCATGGGCATCACCTTCCTGGCAGCTGGCACCAGCGTCCCCGACTGCATGGCCAGCCTGATTGTGGCACGACAGGGTAGGGCCCGCCTCCCCCCGCCTCCCCCCGCCTCCACACCTCTCAAAGCCGACTTTGCAGTTTTGTACCGCGCCACAATTATCTGGCGCCCACGACCGCGGCCTCGAGATCAGAGAGTGTGCAAAGGTTTCAAAGTGGCCCGCATGTTAGGTGTTAGCGGGGTGGGGGGGGCAGAGTGGGTGAAGGAAAAAGGCCTGAAATATTTATTCCAGAAGTGCTGTTAGAAGACGAGCTGGCTTTTGAACAGCGACTTTTCTCCTCTGTCAATAACGCTGTGTTAACACGGTCACCCTTCCCCCCATCCTTGCCCCAAGGTCTTGGCGACATGGCCGTCTCCAATTCCATTGGCAGCAATGTGTTTGACATCCTGATGGGGCTGGGCTTGCCCTGGGCGCTGCAAACCTTGGCCGTTGACTATGGATCCTATGTGAGTACAACAGAACGGCAGCTTGGCTGAACTCTGCCCTCTAGTGGCAACACATTACATTTACACCATGGTTATTTATTGGAAAGCGATATCCAAAGGAGGCAGATAGACCTCTAGGCTTTGTACAATGGTGGCTAGTTCAGGTCCAGAGAGTAAAAGTTCAGACCAAGATTTTATTTCAATCAACCAGCTGAGCACTCGGACTATACTCAACCCACCTCTGGCCTTGGATATGAATAGAACCTTATTAACGTAACTTCTAGTTAAATATAGTTAACGCCATCTGTTTTATTTTGTGGTAGGTTTTTTGTCTAAAAAAGTTACGTCTGCCTTGTTACTTTGAAAATGGTCATATGTCTTGTATGTAACATTAATGTTCCAATTAAAATGCTTCATTCGGGGCCCAAAAGGATTATGTGTAAACTTCTATCTTCTGACTATGACCGTTTAAATAGCCTGGACTAGACTGTATGGGGATAGCATAGCCCAGTTTGTATCTCCTGGATCCCAAGCCCCCGCCCTTTGTGACAGCGATGACGCTGTCACCCCTGTACCTTTACGCACTTGATTGTTCGAGAGATTAGCCTTCTGACACACGGAAGACATTTCGGTCCCCATGCCCTCTAACCCTCTGCCACGCGATCTCACCAAAAGGACACGCTTTTAAACACACAATGCATTTAAAACAAACATTCCCATAACTAGAGTCTTTAATCAAAGCTCAGCTGCTGATGACATGTAAGTGTAAATGCTTTGCTGGTCCACTGGGGGCGGCAGAGAGCTGAAAGACACCGGCACAGTTCCATTGGCTCTTATCAGATTTCTCCCCCCAATGAATAGCTAGCAAAAATGTACTCATAGCCTACTTATGTGCATAGTTTCAGTATTTCTAACAGCCCATATTACTGTGCATGTCACTCTGTGTGATCGTACTGGCTAATGCCCCCAGTGGTCTGCACAGAGCGATGCTGCTTATTATGACTGTGTGTAACATTCTCTTAGGCTCCAGTTACTTTGTGTGTTTTCATGCTTCCAGTCGCTTGAGCCAAAAGCTATTAAAAGAATGCGAATAGAAATTCCATCCATCCACCTTCCAGCTGTGTATTCAGGTCAGGGTCAGCAGGGGCCTGGAGCCAGTCCCAGGCAGTACAAGGCAAATAAGTCCAAATTTAATGATAACAATAAGTCATTTATTTGCTTACTAAACACTTTAAATTTATAATGATAAGTTTTAGGTCAGTGTGGCTATTTTAGGAGTTCTGTGGCTAACCCACTGTTCTAATTAAAGGTCCTGAAAGGTTGGATTTAAATGCCAGTGTTTCCAAATCCACTCCTCGGGGATCTACAGATGATTCATGTTTCTGCTCCCTCCCAGCTCCCTGCCAGACAGTCCACATTTCTGCTCCCTCCCAGCTCCCGGTAGGAGCAAAAATGTGGACTGCTGCAGGTCCCTGAGGACCGCATCGGGAAACACTATCATATGTATACATTCCTGCACACATTCCTCCCTTTCATTCTTCGCAGATTCATCTGAACAGCAAAGGACTCATCTTCTCTGTTGCCCTGCTGCTGGCTTCTGTGTTCGTCACCGTGAGTACAGACGCCGCGTGGCACAGAGAGGGCCCATACTGGCTGTCGGGGGCGGCATCCTGCGGGCGAATGCTGTTCGGTTAGCTTAAGAACAGGGCCGACGTTCCGCGCCATGCGTTTTACTGGGAGTTGGGGGCAAAGAGGCAGCACCTGACAGGCATGCCCTGTGGATGTGATGCCATCCTGTCACAGGGGAGCAACTTCAAACACACACCACCAAACACTAGAAGCGAAAGACACCAGTTAGCCCGACTGCATGTCTTATTACTGGGGGAGGAAGCAGTGGGGTCATGCAAGCTCCACCCACACAGGGACCTAAACCCACAGTCTCGAAGGTGTGAGGCGACAACGCGGCTCGCTGACTCCCCCTGCTTCCTGTTAGTTACATAAGGGTTAATGCACTCCAAGCCATGCGTTATACATTCTTAAACATATACCTGCACAGGCAAAGAACTGCCCGACAGGCAGCAGAGTGTGTTTAAAAACACAATACACAGCTCAGAGTGCATTAACCCTCATACTACAGTCGCCACCCATTTGCCTTACACTTTTGTACCTAAAGACATTCACTTTAGTTCACAAGCTGAAAACACATTCATTAGTAAAACTACTTTCTTTCACCGACGAGTAAACATTTATAATTACTTTGCATTAACTTTGTTCTACATTTGGAATTTTAATTAACATTATGATAGCGCATTGGTTTACGACAGTGATTCGCATACCCGACACTACGCTCCCAAACAAAGAAACGTAACTGCCACCCCATCTTACCAATCAGATCTGAGAATTCAACAGCATTGTGGTTACAGATTGTATTAGTGATTAATCAGAATGGCACATCTGCAAAAAGATTTAGTGCACAGCGATACAGTATGAAGGGCATCACCCCCTCCTTCTCTGCCCAGGTTCTGGGTGTGCACCTCAACAAATGGACCCTGGACCGTCGACTGGGCATCATGTGCATGCTGATGTATGCTGTCTTCCTGTGCATTTCCATCCTCATCGAGTTCAACGTCTTCATCTTCGTCAACCTGCCAATGTGTCGCGAGGTTCTGATCTGAAGGTTGACAGGCCACCCCCTCGTCCAGCCTCGCCCCCTGATCCAGGAAGATGGGTGCCCGCATTTAAGTACCGGCAACATGGATCTTCTGTTGTGTTTATTTGTGTTACTTTAAGTGGTCTGGGATTAATCCTTGGTGCAATATGACCGGAAGTTCGCCCTCTGGTGGGCGAAAGGAGAATGGCTGGTGCAGGAAACAGGAGTCTCTGAGGAGTCAAACCACACAGGAGGATGATATTATCTCCACTAACTCCTGCTTCGATGTGGATTGAAACATTTTAGAATTTTGTATGGATGGAACTTTCTTGCTGCAATCATCACAACTATATTTTGCATTTAGATTTTTTTGTAGGCTGCTAACCGGTTGAGGAAAACTCAGTCTGAACATAATGGTATACTTGATTATTAGGATGAGTAAGATATACAGGATGACAGTGACTTTTTCAATAGTATGGTTTATTATTGTTGTTTTATCAGTAGGTCACGTTTGTGACATTATGAAAGGTACAAGTGACCTGATACAAATATTTCTAGACAGCGTCAGTGTGTCTAAAGCAGCCCTTTGGCGCCCTCTTCCTGTTTACCGCAGCATTGCAGCCTTCCAACTGAGCTAAGCTGACGCAGCAGGTGAGCCAGGTTAGTTGGTGCATCCTGAGCAATGGTGTGACGCTGGTTGGATGGCTCACTGGAGGCTAGCTGGCTGCAGCCAGGTCGTGGTTTACGAGGCAACCAACGCTGCTGTTCAAAATGCAGCTGTACAGGGCAGCATTGACTCTAAATGTTCACCAGTAGCTTGGCTGTAACAAACTGTCATGGCCAGTAATTTAGATATGTAGTTTCCTTTTTGGTTTTGCTCTCATCTCTTTGCCTTGCTATGAGGCACAGTATTTATTAATTTATTAAAAACTATTTATGTCCTTGATCTCGCTTGTTTTTTCCCCCTAAAGTAACCAGTCCCCTCTGAAAGCTGTCCCAAAGACGAGATCTCTCTGCAGTTTAAGTCTCGCACTGTCACTTTATTGTACAGAGGATTTTATGCAATGGTTTTGTAGGACATGCCTTGTGATGTGTCTGTTTCTGCCTGTATAATAACCCTTTTAACTTTTATGATGTTTCACTAGCATCCAGATTCTCTGCTGTCTGTATCTCTGGATTGTGGTGCACTGCTTTTTGCAAAACACGTCTGCAGAAAGGAGAGTAAGTCTATGATGTAATTTAAGCTGCCAGGCATTAACTAGTATCTCTGCCAGGCAACCAGTATCTGTCAAATAGCATCTCAGCGGGAGTGGTACCCGGCAGTACCCGTTCATGGGTGTGTGTCCCCCCCCCCCCTTTGCAGAGGTAGACCTGCTTGAAGAACTAATCAGAATCTCCGCCTGCTTTCAAACAAGATTCCTCTACTTTTTAAGTTCAGCGCTCCAGGAACTGAACGTTTCTGCAAAAGTACAACATTCAGATTCACATTTTCCTAGACTGCTGGTCTCCTATCGCTCTCTCTTTTTTAGGATTAAATAATTTTTAGTGAAAGAATATGTATTATGTATTGTTATAAAGCATATCTAGGAATAATAATTCATGTTTGGTGAATTGTCTAGATTATTGGCACATTACTGGAGAATTTCGTAAAAGTTGTCAGTAGAAATTACAAGTATTTCTGTGAATAATTATTTTAAATTAAAAAAAATTTTGGCATTCGATAATGAAAAATTAGAAGTACTTTCTGCTGAAATGTAGTTTTTGCTTTTAAAACAATTACCCTGGTCTCCTCTTATAGAATGTAAACACTTGATTCATACATTTGCTTCTCACGCATGATCACCATAAGTTAACTTTTGCTTGGAGAGACATGAGAACTATTCCTTCATAATTTCCCCCCATGCAAAATGCAAAACTCATCCAGAAGAAGTTTTAATAGCATGTTATTAATTTTGTAAGTCAAAATATGTCCTGTGAATTAAGAAGGTGAATAAGTAAGTAACAGCATGAAAATATGGCCATTGAAATAAACAAAGGAGCAATAGCCTTCATATCATCTGACAAGGACATGTATTGTGCACATATAATAAGTAACCTTTAACCTACATAAAATTTGTCATTATAAATCATAGTGGTTAGCAATAATTTATGTATACTAAAAGACATTGCCAAAATAAATATACAATAATTTACCTGGTCTATATACTAATCAACAGGGACTTTTTGCCCCCAATATTACCATGGAAATCGATACATTAGCCTAAGATATAATATTCTTCATTAAATCAATTACAGTTGTATAATGTACTAGTTAACTAACACTGTTTATCTGTTTTGCCTCCAGAGGGCAGTGTGGATGTGCAGTGGTTAGCAGAGTTACGTCACGTTCCTGGCTAGACACGAGTGCGTTTTTTTCATCTTCTCGCTCTGTCATCGTAGGCTTCCACCAGTTTCCCCCCACAGTTCAGAAACATGCTAAGGTGAATTTGAGTTGCTAAATTGCCTGTAGGTGCGAATGGTGCGCGTACCCTGCTATGGGTTGGTGACCCATCCTGGATTATTTCCGGCCTTGCACCTGTACTTTCCAGGATAGGCTCTGGACCCTCGTGACACTGAATAGGACAATCAGAAGAAGATGGATGTCTACATCCAATTTTTCTCGACTAGAGCTCATCCAGAACCTTGGCTTTGAATTACCTCTCCATTTTTGCAAAGGTGGTCTTTCCTCAGATTTACAGTGTTTTCAAACACACGCATCTTAAACTTTAATTCATATTAATATTTCTTGGATAACTGTAAATATTATTGCTGTTAACACAGGGGACAGAACAGGGCTTAACAATGAACATAAAAGCAAAAACTGCTCTCAGATCAGCTCATTTGTGTGGCACTGTGCGAAACAGTGTATGTGCATTTTAGACTTAGACCAGTAGGGGTCAGTGCAGTACCGTGTATTGTATGGATTAACCGTAGGGTTGCATTGTTGTTTTGGATTGTCATAGACTAGGTTTACGTTTGTGTACAATGCATTTCGATACTCGTATAAGTGCGTGTGAAGCACAACAGATTTAATTTTTTGAGGGATTGTTTCCGTACGTGTAACACTTGTCTTGAATCCAGTATAATACAGTGCCGCTGAGGAAGAATTCAGCTCATTTAAATAAATTGGATTTAACACTGACAGTACGCTATGTGTATGATGGCACTGAATTTCATTATATATAAATATATGTACATATAACCGTATATACATATATAGACTTAATCTGTATATTTCTGCTATTCCGTTTTCCTCAGAATAATCCTCATGATTCTTTGCTTGTCGGTTCTGCTAGATTGAGCAGTTGTGCGGATTTTGTGGTGGCTTGCCTTTTTTAGTCCGTAGAAATGAAACTCAGAAGACGGCAATAGCTTGCGAGTATTTGGCCTGCCGATGTTCAGCATTGAATTTATTCGGATGTATCGCCACATGGTGTCTTCTGCTATACTGAACATGTATGCGTCTCGTGGCACCTGAGTTTTAAGGAGGTCGTCTTAATTTCCATTCCTAGGCCCAACGAGGTCCTGTGGGCTTAAGGGTTGCAAATGTAAACTTAATTAAGGAAATGACTGATGATAAACAGTCAGACTAAATATCAGCGAAACGCGGCAATTAGGCGGACGTTATGCAACCAGGAAGTTGTTTGAGGATGAGGGTACACACAGCTAGCAGAATGAGGACTGGCTAAGGAATGCCACAGTGTACCCAGACGTCCTTTTTTGACGGGTATAGAACTCACCACATCATTTACCTCTATCAGGTCACTCAAGTATTCACAAATATATAGCAAATTGGCTTTTCAGAGATACTAGTTAAGGACACTCAATAAATATTAACAATTATAGGGATATGAGAGAATGACTAACAAGCCTGATCTTGCTCCTGCATGCTATATGTAATGACTGTAGGATTGACTGGAGTTAAAGCCAATTATGTTTCATTTCTCATTACTTATGCAGGTTTTGCTGTTTACCGTGTACAATTTGTGTTTAAGATGCTGAAAGATTTTCAGTAGGCCTAATATTTTTAATTACTCTAAGTAGCCTACTACTACAAGTAAGGATGCTTACGTTGAACACATTTGTTCATCAGCGTGGCTGTGGTGTAATTTGAGACTGTTCAGTTTAAAATTCTGAAACTGAATATTGCCTTCATTACGAGAATTTTGATACGGATCACTTTTTCTGACGATGATTCATTATAAACGCACAGGCAGTTTCAGGAACCATGTAAAATAAATATTCGTATGCATTTGTAATATCCTTTGCAAACACTGTATTTTTTGACAATGAGGAAGCATTGGGGGTTGGTTTGACTCATAAGTGTTTATATTTTGAAAAGCATCTATCAGTACTAAAGTGAATAAGCCAGCTTTCTCTCATCTGTCCCACCAGGAAGAACTTGGCTCAGAACCGCAGTTTATGTCTTGAAGTGGGACTGTGGTTTAGGGACAGATCGGCTCATGGTGGAAATGTGTCTTTGCTGGGTCATTCGCTGCTTGTGTGGTATTTTCAACTCGTGTGAAATCCAGCAGCCAACTGTATGGAGATTGTCAGAAAGACTGAAGGACATCTAATTCACTTATGACGTCGCGCATGACATACACTTTACCCTGGTAAACTTTAAGCAGGGTGCATACTCTTCCGGAGTTTAGCGGACTTTACATGAGTATTCAGGGCTCATTTGTACGGTAATTGACAGGTGTTTGAGGATATTCTGCAGCCATTTTTTTTCACCGGAACAGAGAACTTTTAGCTTTTTGGTGTCGCTCCTTTTGTATTTAATCCCAGGTTTAAATTGAAAAATGTACCATATTATGTATTTTATAGAAAGTCTCGTTCTTGCAAAGATTGCTTTTAAGAGATTTATATGTTGGATCCAACATTTTACGCAAATGTATTTGCGGAGCACAAGGGAACAGAATATAAAATGTAAGTGCATGTTTTATGTTGAAAAACATTATGTTTGTGTATATATTTTAGGAACTTTAACAATGGAGATATTTGATGATGTATATATCAGAAATATATAAGAAATGAGATAAGAATGTCATAGAAATATCTGAGCAAAAGCATTTTAAAGAAATACGTAGAATGTCAGTAAACTGATAGTTTTGAATAATCTGATGTAATTTTAATCTTCGTTTCTTTGCAACTGTGAAAGATTGGGGATTGTTTGTGAATCTTAAACATCTCGAAGACTCCTGATAAGATGTATTTCACATCGGCGCACAGATATTTTGTTCTTTTCAGCAGTCTTCTGGCAATAAAACCGGTGTATATACAGACTTGAGCTGTTTCTTTTTGTAAAGCTATTCAGTAGCACTAAGTTTAGCCAGTGTCGCTGATATTTATACTGAATAAACAGCGATAAGACACACCCGGACTGTAGTCTTTCACAGGGAGCAAGACAGGTGTTGCGCTGTGTCTTTCACACGTGTGAATCATTGCCTGATTCTTTCCCTCGATGTATGTTTTTCTTTACTGTTTACCCTGAGCAGGGTCATGGTGAATCTGCAGCCCATACCAAGAAACTCGGGGCACGAAGCTGGACGAAAACTGGATGGGACTCCACTCCATCACAGGGCTCACACTCACAAATGCACATTTTGGGAAAAACAAGATAGCACCCTTTGTTAGACAAAACATAAATACATTACTGCCCATGGGTAGTTACTTTAAGCTTCTGAAATCAATTTTCTGGACACATTATCAGTACAGAAATAAAAATGACTGTAGACGGTGCATTGCACAATTAAGATAAAATCATAATTGCTGATAAATACTCCATGAGATACATGAATACAACCCTTTGACATTTACACATCTCAAACAATAGGCTATATATAGGTTTGGAACCATTCCTTTGGCATGCTTTATAGTCCAGGAAACCATCTGGGAAAGTCTGAATCAAAGTGATGTGTTGGTATAACTAAAAAAAAGTCCTATCCACATCTACACCATCTGACTTCATTTTCCCCCATTTTTGTAAGTTAGCTGGGTTCACTTAAATTGGTAGTCTCCTGTAGGAACTTTTTACACCCAAACCTGTTGTGCATCACCCTGGGGCTTGAAGCGTGACATCAAGAGTGACGTCAAGCAGATTCTCTGCAGCAAGTCGACCACACCTCCCAGGATATCCTGGTTGTCCTGATCTGCCGACCAGGGAAGGACCGGCTTGTCGGTAGTCTGATTAACCGGTGTTTGTCATCAGTGGCCTCGCCCTTTTCAGCTGAAGCCATGAAGCACTTAACCGGCGTTCCTATTTAAATGTTTCTGGTACAGCCATCCGATGTGAGATCTTCATAGCTTGCTGAGAGTTTGAGCGTTATCTCCTATGTGACCGTGTCCCACCTGCTTGTCAGCCTGTGTTCAAGATCCCGACTCTGCCCTTTCTGACACCAAGTTCTGCGTAGCCCAGCAATCATCTACATACGTCGTCTGACATTCCGCCTGTCCACTGACTCCAAGACCTGCCCAGCCCCAGACTGCCAACGCCAATTGCCCTGACTTTTGCTCCTCCAAAGACCACACTTTCAGATCAAGAACTGGATTTTGCTGATCTATCTGGATTTAAAAAAAATAAACCCTTTTCCTTTCCCGATATGCACCAGTGTCATCCTTTTTGCGATACCCAGTACTCACCAGTACAGAGTACTGATACCTCTTTGTTTTTCGCTTTAGAGTCCAGAATAACAAGGGCAGTACCATCACCTGGTAATGAATAAGGGATGAGACTGCAGCTATTTTCCCGAGTTAAAGCACTGATCCAAAGCAAAACAACGTGAAACTTATTTTATTTTTTGTAAACATGTAGGCTATATTTCTGCTACAATGATATGCCGATGAAAATATTATTGCAACTCAAAGGTAGATATGCATAATTCAACCAAAAGCATTTGACGTTAAGATTGATGGTGTTAATCATTTTTGTGTCTACTTAGATTCTCTCAGTGAAAGACAGGCCTACGAGAATGGTGATTTCAGTCAGGGGTGCCGCTAAAATTTTTGGGCCCCCTGAAGGCATATCATATTGGGCCCCCAACCCAGATTAATCGGACTATGTTCCAAATTTTTTAGGGTCGCAGTCACACACCCTTGGAATCGTAACTTTCCCCCGCTGTACAGTGCTCCTGATCTCAGTATATGGGAACATCAGCAAAGACCTACCGACCGTTACATAATCAGTTTATTTATTTGTCAGCTTTTGAAAAATACTGTTATTAATATGACAAAGGAAGTACATTGTTTAAAACCCTTGCTTGTTGTGTAATTCTTAGGTAAAGGATTGCACTATTTTATAGAGCTTATTTTTATGCAACATTCTAATTCAAAATGAATAGGCCTAAAGTAATGGCATATGGTTAATATTTTAAAACGATTAAACATACAAGCAATTTCTCAAAGCTGAAAAGACATCACTTTCTCATGGCATTTTGAAGGAACAGTCACTGGTGAAGGGCAGTCTGGGGCGCTGCAAACAAAATTAAGTGTGTGAAGAGATTGACCTGCCAGAACGGCCAATGGAAGGAACTGAGGTGTGGAAAAAACCGGTAAACTTCTGTTTTTGACCAGACGTTACTTCACATGTTACTCCTATTAAGATGAATTTGACATTATTTAAACCACCCCTCTCTCTTCCTCTGACTCTGATCGCTGATGGAATTTAGACGTAATCTATCAGTTTTTCCTATGAGACGTTTACAGTTTCCACTTTTAAAATGTGAGACACGGAAGACTGCTTTAATTCACACTAGCCCAACAAACGGTATACTGCCCCTTTGTTATCGTTTGTGAGTACTATCAGATAACTATTTTTGTGGATTTGTATGACTTTGATTTATGTTATATTTTAGTTTATTGCATAATTTAAATTCTTCATTTCGTGTTTTAACACAAAACCACGTAGTTGCAAGTCGACTGCTTTTTTGTGCTAAAATGTATGCAGTGGTCTTTACTTTAACTGCCATTATCTTCAAGTTGTGATTATGATTAAATCCCTGTTGTCAACGCTCTTCCTCAATTTCTCATTTTTCGTTTTGTTATGAAAATTGTCCTTAATTCACCTACTTAGGCTGTGAGTTTCCTCAGACGTTTTCATTGGCTTTGAGTTACTATTGATTTCTCATATTAAATTCCGTCCATGCTGGATTGCTCCTGGGATATGATTACTGTACTGCCATTTAAGAAACGTTTCATACCTCAAAGACTGAGAAGTTGGCGTACTCACAGCATCTTAAGGCTTGGTGAATAGAGGTCTGTATTAGTGAATTTGATGGGCATGCAACAATAAAAAAGTCTGGCGTATTGCCAAACACAGCTCTTATTGGATTTACAGACAAGTTAATCAGACAGACAAAAACAGTATTCATGTCTTACAAACAGGTCATTTATTTGTTTCGGTGCCAGTAAACAATGACTTTGAATCAAGCATAACGTTAAACTATTCTCTATTCACACTTCCATCGACTGGGACCCCGGACTTGGACTCGCCGGACAGCGGACATTCCACAGGCGGTCACGTGACAGCGGAGTGCTGGAACAGCGCCGCCCGGCGTCCAGTCGCCGTACTGCGTCTCTCTCCGCATCGGTCGGAGGGAGGCGAAGGATCTCCGATTATATTTGCGGAGAAACTGCGGAGCACAAGCAACACTTGCACCCTCCTCACACCGAGCGGGTCGTCCGGGCAGGTGGGCGCCATCTCATGCCTGCTGGTCTGCGGATCCTTTCACCTTGGCAGCCAACGTGACAGGTTAGGCTTATTGCATTTACTACACTCTTTGTTTTTTAATCAAGCACCTTAAATTGAAGTAAACTGAGAAACAAGGATGCTTTTTACTCGTAGCGTAGTAATGCCGTTTGGTGACTACGTAACGCTGGAAATTTTTACGGATCCTTTTTATGGAATACATCAACGGTTATGATGACATACTCGGACTTCTGGTGTAACTAGTTTAAATCGCTTTTAGCTGGAAGGCAACTAGTTAAATTGTGGTGATTCAGCGCGCGACACAGCTGTAGTACGATGGATCTTTTCGGTTAGGATTCTCCCTATAACCAACTACCTGCTTTTCCCGAACAAAGCACTACTCAAGTAAGTGTTTCGGATGTCTTTTAATTAGACCTTTTGAGAATTGACCCCTTTGTTGTGTCTTGAGTCTACTCCTGTTAACCGGGAGTCCGTAGCTATGCTGTTTATGCCAGATAGTTGCCTTCGCGTCTTTGTCTTCGGTTTTTTTTGCATGAACATGTACTTAAGTTGTCGTAGGAAGTTAAAAAGATTTCTAGTTGGGTTAGTTAAAAGTTCTGTAAAACAACCGTAGCTATGCACCGCGAAGAATCGTGAAAAATTGGCTGCATTTCATTGTTACACGTTTAACATTAATAAGTAGACATGTAAACAATTGCAACTGTTGGGCCGAATGCTAATTTTGGGTTAATTTTTTTGTTTATTTTGTTGAACCTTCAATGTTTTTGTACGAGATACACATTCACATGAGCTCCAGGTAACTCGGTTTTATTCAGACAAGAAAAACGCGTCGGACTGGTGCAGCACCGCGGCATGTAATACGGATTCCGGTAAGAAGCGGCAGACAATACGATGCCATTGGTGTCGCTTGGATTCCTGACTTTTTTCCGGGGTCATGTACTCTGACTACTGTGATGTACGACAGTGTACTTGATACTTAAAGTTCCCTTCTGGTGTCTCCCATTAATTGTTATGTGGTTAACTTAAAGATAGTGTTCTGTTTATATTCTATGATAGTATAGTGGGCTAAAATAAACAAACAGCTTTTTCTCTTTTCCTCATTTTTCCTACGTCTTCTGATATGGTTGGGATTAATTTATTTATTGCAATAGATAACAAAAATTTTCCGGCTGGTGAATAAAATTCTTCTCATCTCACATTATCTCACTTTAATTCACATCAGCACCAATCGGAGCACATGTGGCAGTTTAGGCAACTTGATTCTTGGCCCGCTAACACGACAGTGAAATTAGTTCGCTGTGTGGGTGTCCCCTCAGAAGATGGCGCTCTAGGTTGCTCCCATGTCACATAATAGGGTGACTGGCTGGCAAATGGGGTGCTCAGTAATATACCCAATAGGCTGCTTTCACCTAGGCTAAAATTTCTTTTTATTCAGCTATCTGGTTGGCAACCTCAGACTTTAGTCGTCACATACCCGTTTGGCGTCATCTTCCATTGCCGAATTACTCTAGAAGATAAGTATGGAGGACGGGAAAAATCCCCGGATGTCATTTTTGCCCCATTCCAGATATTAAGGAAGCATCAGTTTCATCCTGGCTATCGAGAACAGTCCCATGATTCATTGCATCCAAAGTTTGTTCTTGGGAGGCAAGCTAGCAAGACTGCTCTTGCCAAGAATACAAATATGATCTTTGCCCTCTTGGTATTGAGAAATTGAGAAAAACCCTGCACTTTTTTTAGTGCTACAAAAGGGGTATTTCTCAATAAGAATACTTGTGTTCTTGCATACCCATTTTTATGCCATCTTCCATCACCAATGACCAGTTCCAATACCAAGAGCAGATGTACAGAGGATGGTGAAAATCCCGGAAGTTGTTCTTGCCTCAGCACAGATATCTAGGATACATCGTTGCATCCTCGCCAAGTGAGACGAGTTCCATGGTTCATTGTGCCCCAAGTTCGTTCTTGGGAGGCAAGTTAACAAGAGCACTCTTAAGTCTATATTGAAAAACACTGGTTATCTCACCTTATCCCATGTAATCTCACATCTTCTCTTGCATAATATTATTTTATCACACAGGCAGTGTGCAGCTCAGTGGGCTGAACCTCTTTGCCTGTGATCAGAAGGTTGCCAGTTGAAGCCCAACCTTGGCATATCTGCTGGTCCTTCAGCAAGGCCCTTAACCCCCAACTCCCTGGATGCTGCGACAGGCGGCTGCCCCTTACAGCCGGTTTGATCTCACCTACAGAGGGCAAGTCGGGGGAGGCATCATGAGAATTTCCACATTGGGAACCAATAAAGTATCAATTATAAAATCCCTTGTAGTCTCACTCTATCTGATGAAAAAACACAAAAATTGTACTTGTGATCTTGGCAAAAGTAGTCTTGTGGACTTCCAAGGAACAATCTTGGAATCTAAATCATGGAATTGTACTCATTTAACAAGGATGCAACCGATGCTGTTCTTACTATTGTAACTGAACTTTAGCAGTGGAAGATAACAACATAAAAATGCGTACATGAGAACACAAGTATGATCTAGTACTCTTATGGGAAAAACACCCGGTTTGTGGCATTAAGACTTCAGGGTGTTTCTCAATACCAGGAACGCAAAGATAGTATTTGTGTCCTTGCCAAAAGCAGTCTTGTTGTCACTTACATTTTATTTCGTTAGCAGCAACACGAATGTTGGGATTTGAACTGCCAACTTTCTGATTTAGATACATACATACATACATAGATACATGCATAAATACATACATACTTGCATACAGCTTACACGTACAAAACAACACAATGTAAAAGAATAAAGAATTGTAAGACTGACAAAACTGGCAATTGTAACAATGACTAAGGGTTACAATAATGATGAAAGGTAAGGTACTAAGAATACTAATTACTACAGAGTAACTATTTAGTGGTACAATATTTTCCAGTGGTGGTAGTGCAAGGGAATGCACAAAAGATACTGTAAATTATTGCATGCTGTAAATGTTCCAGTACAATGATACTAAAATGCTATAAATGTTATAATACTGTAGATACTATAAACACAATGAATATTATAGATTGTAGCCAAATATATATTGGGAAATACCCAATACAAGTATTGCCAGTGACCAGAGAGGAGTTAAGTCAGTATAATCACTGGGAGGAGGCTGGGGCCAAAAGACCTCCTCAGTCTGTCAGTAGAGCAGGGCCAGGACAGTCTGCCACTG
>JAODUD010000110.1:1310389-1326511 GCA_026784285.1 Stomatorhinus walkeri
GAGGGAGAGACAGTGGGTGAGAGAGAGAGGGAGAGACAGTGGGTGAGAGAGAGGGAGAGACAGTGGGTGAGAGAGAGAGGGAGAGACAGTGGGTGAGAGAGAGGGAGAGACAGTGGGTGAGAGAGAGAGGGAGAGACAGTGGGTGAGAGAGAGGGAGAGACAGTGGGTGAGAGAGAGAGGGAGAGACAGTGGGTGAGAGAGAGGGAGAGACAGTGGGTGAGAGAGAGGGAGAGACAGTGGGTGAGAGAGCACAAGGGAGAAAAACATTTAAGCAGAGGTGCTCCTGCTGTTTCTCTGGCCGGCCGCTGCGGCCAGCGCTGGAATTTCCTGCTGTCGGGGCCGTGGCTCTAGCGCCTGTCTGTGACTCCCGCAGGACCCCGGCCGGCCCCCGCTCCCCCTGCAGACGCTCAGAGTGGAGCATGGCTGCCAGTGCCCTGGTGCATCCGTGCCTGCTGGACAGGAGTGGAAGCTTCTTTAAGGTAGGCCGGGCATCCCTGTCATTCGCAGGTGCGGGGGTGGGGGATTATCTCTTTGGCTGTTATCCTCTATCTGAACCACATAATTGGGGCAGTGGGACGCACAGGCATGCACAGGGACGCACAGGCATGCACAGAGATACAGGGAAAAGCAGGCAGAGACACAGGCACACGCTCAGAAAAAGACGTGGGTTCATATGGAGGGCGGCAGCTTTCCCTGTGACTGTTTGATCCCTCTGAGCCTCCCTTCTGCTTCAGGCTGTAAAAACTCAAAGGAGCCTCATAAATCTGCTGAGGCAATAGACAGAACCCCCCCCACCCCAGTCTTTTCTCTGTACCACTGAAGCTCGTCACTCTACTCAGCTTCAGAAAAGTACATAAAGAATTTTTATTGGGCAGCATTTGCTACTGGAACAGACTTCTAATTGCACTAAGACACTATAAATGTTATTAATTTCATGGCAATTACTCCTGTTTCCAGCTGTGTGGTGATACATTAGCAATTAGCAGGTGTAACTCAAGCGCTTCAGAGTGGGGCCCGGGAGTCGAAGTGACAATTGAGCCACCCAGGCAGCGCAGCCCAACGTTCAGATCTCTCTCCCGCAGCCCACGTGCCTCCCCCAGCTCCCGGGACTGCCTCGTTCCCGGGCCGCTCTGTGCCGGCTTACCGTACATGAAGCTGAGTGCTTCGCCGTATCACAGGCGGTCTCTGGCCAGCCATAAAACGGGAGGCTGGGTCCTTGCAGGGAGCCTTTTTTTAAACCCTGGTGTCGAGCTGCATTACAGCTATGGGCACGGACTGCAGGAGCCCTGAGAAACGGCTCGATTCTGAGCGACGGGGCCTGAAGATGCAGCGTGGAACAGAAACCCTGAAGTGTAACGTGTAATTCTCCAAATGGCAGACCCGGATATTTATAGGCTTAGTGAAAGTATTGCCCCAAGGCACAGTGTTGGAGGCCCTAATTACTTACAAACAAAGCAGCCTTCCCTCACACTGAGCCTGGTAACTATCGTATTGCTGTGTCTGTGCGGGCTGCATCACCCCCCAGTGAAAGAGGCTCTGTACTGCCCCCTGTTGGTGGTGACCAGTATAGCTCTCTGTTGTTGTAACCTCTTTGTCCGTGGAGATCTATACTGCCCCCTTGTTGGTGGGGAACAGCGCAGCCCTCTTCCAGTGTGCCCTCACTGTTGCTGTGGATCACCCAGTTAGAGTGGCTCTGTAACACCCCCTGTCAGCGTGACTCTGTATCTCCCCCGGTCACCGCAGCTGTACGGGGCACCCACAATCGCTGTGACTTTGCGATGACCCCCCCCTCCCCCCCGTTGTTGTGACTCTGTATCACCCAGGGTTACAAATAAGATTTTCAACTTGATTAGCAGTTTTGCTGGTCAAAATTTTCAAAAGTTGCAACTTGATTAGCAGTTTTGAAATTTGATTAGCAAGTTTTAAAAATGACCATCGGAAGCACTGACTACTACATGAGCGTCGTAAAGTACTCACACACGTTTAATGTTTTTGTATTAAAATGAATTAATGATAACACTTTGTTGTTCAGTTTCACAACTTAGCAAAGAATTTTTAAAATGTAATGCTCTGGATAGTGACATTTATGAATAAATAATAAAAACTTCAAATTAAACATTTCTTTATTTTTTTTTTGTTTTATGAATACAATTACAGTAGTCAACACAACAAGACAGAACTAACATGATTTTTGAACTAGTAAATAAAAAAAATATTTGAAATATTTTAATTAAAAAAGAGATTGGCAGCTCCTTGATAGAGATAGCAACAACTGTCTGAGTGTGCAGTGTTTTTTAGACCTTTTGTTTCTTATGCTGGAACACCTCAGTTACATCATCATCTAACTAAGGCATCCAAAGTATCCTCCCCAAGCCTAGATCTCCAATCAGTCTTGATGAAAATCATTTTTCAACAATCGCATTGGAGAATAATTTCTCATATATTTCTCATATATTCTATATCTCATCCTTGTGTTTCAAGCAGATTTTGCACCTCAGTTTACTAACAGAATCACCTACTACTTGGTAGGCAATCCACTATTCATCGGGGTCCAGCTAGGTTACCCATGTTCTAACAGTAACAAGCTTTACTAAGCTTGTGGACTGCACCTTTGATTGTAAAATTGCCACCGTTTTGAAAGCAGATGACGCCGGCGTGGTTTAGTGCTGAAGAGCTACGAACGATCATGCAACAAAGTACCTCGACTGAGAATAGCGAATAGCGCGCCATCCGCTAACTTGAAAATGAATTGAATACATGGCCCTAGCGTAAGCCTGAAAAACTAATTTGGCAGCGCGGTTATTTGGACAAGCTTGTCAATAGCGCTGCCAGTGAGTATCGCGGGATCGGGGCTGGATTTTTTCACTTTTATGATTAAAATTTGAATCAAATTTTAAACTGGATATTGATAAGCAATGTCTGCGAGTCATTTTAACAGGAATTAGGCAATTGTTTTGCATTTGGGTGTTTTTACATCGCAAACTGTGATGCAATACCAGCTATATCGAACCCTAATCAACACCTGTCGATGTGACTTTGTACTGCCCTTCTGTCAGTGTGAATCTGAACTGCCCCCTGTTGGTGTGACCTTGCCACTCCCCCCCATCAGTGTGGCTCCGTACTCCCATTGGTGTGACTCTGTACTGTCCTCCATCAGTGTGACATTGCTGTGCCCTCCCAGTAGTGTGGCTCCGCTTTGGCCCCTGTCATCGTGGCTCCGCTTTGGCCCCTGTCGGCGTGGCTCCGCTTTGGCCCCTGTCGGCGTGGCTCCGCTTTGGCCCCTGTCGGCGTGGCTCCGCATTGGCCCCTGTCGGCGTGGCTCCGCATTGGCCCCTGTCGTCGTGGCTCCGCATTGGCCCCTGTCGTCGTGGCTCCGCTTTGGCCCCTGTCGTCGTGGCTCCGCTTTGGCCCCTGTCGTCGTGGCTCCGCTTTGGCCCCTGTCGTCCCCTGTCGTCGTGGCTCCGCTTTGGCCCCTGTCGCCGGTATCCCCCTCCCCCATCCTCTGCCTGAATGCTCCCTCTCAGCAGAGCCATGCTGAAAGTAGCCTCTGTGCACTCGCACATACTTTCCCATTGACCACAGCCCTTTGATTACGTTCATGCAGAGAGCCGCTTTCTTCTCCTCTTGTTAAAGTGCCGCATTAATGGCCAGGCATTTCAAATCCTTTCCTTAGGGGAAGAATACCTTCAGATGGCACTTTGAACAGCTGCCGTTTATTACGACGCAACGTTACATAAGCTTTCACATGACCCTCCTTTACCGCAGGGAGAAACGGCCTGTGTCCATCTACCTGGCCCCTCCTGATCAGCGTATTGCCAACTCTTCCTCAAAACGGTCCTCTCCCATGATCCAAATCAGTTCCTATTAATCTGTTTTCCAAGTTTCCAACTACTTTCATGCCCCACAACCAGCAGACGTTTCTGCATATGAAACGTCTTGCAGATTTTTCAGACTGAAGTGTGCATTAAAATGTGGAACCTATTATGCACTTGAGCCGTTTGATCCGTGGCTCCCAAAACATGACACGGGATTTCGCGTCACCTGACAGGAAATCTGAACACTGAACTAGACCAGCCACTCGATTCACGTAGGGAATCCAAACGTGTTTTTTTTAATTGGATTTATTGAAAGGAGATGGTGGGAATAGTCTTTGGGAGACTTTTTAAATACACAAAGAAGGCATTAACAGAAACAGTGTTATGAATAACAGAGAGGGAATATTCAGTGATTAGATCTGTATGTGGGTGCTGTCACCGGATAAGGCGTGAGCTCCGGACCTGTGTGCCCAACACTATCAGCCTGGGAAACGTAACGTCACACAGCTGATTAGATGCTTCTCGACAGGCGGGGGAAGCTGTGCACGGAGCCCTGGACACGTTCTTCTCGGAAATTCCCTCTGCCAGCAGACTGTGCGGTTTGTGGGGGACGCGGAACTCCGGTTTCTAAAAATTGGCTGATGGAGTGATGAATCTGTAGGGATGAGAAAACATGAGAGGAACTGAGAAAGCGGTCTGCTGAGCACTGATGGTTATCTGCCCCAGCGTGCCTCCAAGTCTCTCCTGCGCTGGGAGGCATTTAACACTGCCGGCAGCTACCCTTGCATTCTGGTGTGTAGTGGAAGCTGAGGAGATTAATAGGGTAGGTGACGACGTTGTGACTCTGTGGGTCAGAATACTGTGTTCTGGAGGTCACGAGTTCAGTTCCCAGGGTCAGAAGAGTGATTTCACCATTGGGACCTGGAGCCTCCGGGTCAGAAATGCACATCGCTTTTGATAACAACATCTGCTGAATAAAAATAATGTAAAAGACGAGCCGCATGCCAGCAATGCTGGCATATCACACCCCAGATAGTTACGCCCATCACCTGCCTTTGGAGGGCGCTCTGAGACCCTCTGTGTGAATCCAGCCTTCTCGTTCATATCTAGAGCTGTAGGTTAGTCCTGCGGCTCACTGGGGTCCTGGATTTTGTGAGTGAAGGATGGGACTCAGACAGCAGGAATTTGCCACAGACAATCCCACATTGCAGTGACATGTGCCGGATAGCATTGGGACCCTGCCTGGGAAACTCCTCTCTCTTGGCTGCAGGGCACTATGGCGCCCCCTTTTTGTCATGAGTCAGTATTACATCTACCATCCATGTGTAAATGTATCTCACGTGAGTGCACCTTCTCTCGCTGGCTGTGGGTGCAGCTTAGCAGGGTGAGTAACTCACTCTGGGCCACTCTGTTAATGGGGCTGCAGAAGGCCCTGTAACCTGCTGCTTTTCCTGTTATCTGAGCACTGTCAATAGGAGCTATGAATGAGTCCTTACCATAGGGGGTGGGAAATGATCACAGGCAGTTAAAGAGAATTATGTTTAAATGATCTTCATGTTGGGGCGGCATGGTGGCGCAGTGGTTAGCACTGTTCCCTCACACCTCTGGGACCCGGGTTCGAGTCTCCGCCTGGGTCACATGTGTGTGGAGTTTGCCTGTACTCCCTGTGTTATCGTGGGGTTTCCTCCGGGTACTCCGGTTTCCCTCCAAAGACATACTGAGGCTAATTGGAGTTACTGAGTTGCCCGTAAGTGTGTCTGTCTGTGTGAGTGTGTGGGTATGCCCTGCGATGGGCTGGCCCCCCGTCCAGGGTTGTTTCCTGCCTCGTATCCAGTTCTTCCAGGTAGGCTCCAGACCCCCCGCGACCCAGTAGGATAAGTGGGTATAGATAATGGATGGATGGATGATCTTCATGTTGGTGTAACTATAATATGTATGTCCAGGTGTATTAGCTTGGCCAATTCCAAACCACTGCAAAAGTCACGTCCGTATTTGTGGCAACCGTCCAATATACCTGTTTATTTTTTTATTTAACCACTACCACACTTTGTTTGGCTAATCAATACCTCATTGAGTTAGTTAAACAAATAATCAATTAGTTAGGTGCCCCTGAGGAGAGTTTTGGAAACCAAAGTGGTGATAGTATCATCAAACAAGATATCAGTGACTTCCTGTTAATTGAATTAAGCCTCACATATATTCTCTGACGGTCTAAAACTTTTGCACAGTAGTTTATATCCATCCATCCTTTTTAATTGATTGTCTATTCATGGTCACATGGTGGCCTGGAGTCAATCCTAGGGAACACAGGGCTCGAATTTATGTGTTGAAATCCTTGTGCAATCCAGACATGACCAATCCCATGGTTACTGTTAAATGAAAGTACAATGAACACTGACACCAGAGTTGGGGCCATTCCAGAATGCATCAATCAATACCAGTGCAACTCCGGAAATGGAACTGGAGCTGGGATTGGAAAAAAAACTACAGGGAACAGAATTGGAGTTGAATTTGAATTTCAGGGAGATTTAAGTTCCATTTCCTGATTTGGACTGGAATTGATCAATTCTTTCCGGAATGGCCCCAACCCTGACTGACACTGTTCATGGAGCAGCACTCAGTTCTGGTTATCTCCCCCATTTTCCCCTGCCTCCCTTGAAGCAGTGTGGACTTCTGCTTATAAGACCTGGCATCACCAAAGGTAAAAGGGGAGCTGCTCTGTTACATGCTGCCCTCTGCTGGACAGCATGGGTTGTGTTGGACGGAGAGCTTTCTGAGACCATGCCAGCGTTTGCTTTTCAGGATGTTTATGCTGGAAGAGGAAAGCAGATAATTAGTGCCCGTTAGCATAGTTAAGAGCTCAGTTTGGGTGGGGCTCTGTACCAGCTTATCTGGCCAGCAGAACGCTGTCCCAGTGGATTTTGGGAAATCCTGCCACTCGATTTTGTGGCTTTGTTTCCTTTCTTTTTTTCTCCCTTCTGATACCCCCCAAGCTTCCCTTTTCCTCTATGTTGCTCCTGCAGACGGCTGTACGGTTTGTACAGGAAATTTGACGTTTTTTTTTTTCCCCATGCTCCCCGGAGCCCCCCAGGCCAGGATGTGCGTAAGCGAGCCTCTCTGTCTGGGGTGGCAACCTGCAGGAATGCCTTCACGCTTCTCTTTTTCTCTCCACTCGCCTCCTCGCCCCCGTGATGCTCCCCGCCAGCTGATCGACTCGTTCGCCTTGGAGATTGGAGAGCTGAAGCAGGAGATGGTGCAGACAGCCCAGCCCATGGCCAGGCACTCCGGCGCCGACCTCCTGGAAGGGTAAGTGTATTGCGCTGACCCCTCGGAGTGTGCAACGGTCTCTCTCTGGCTCTTCACGGCAGGGTGAAAGGTTTACAGTCCTGTAAAGAGCTACAGTTCCCAATCTTATCTGGAGACCCAGCTGCCTGCTGCAGGGAAGAGTCCGTATAAGTTCTATTTTATTGCCTTATTGAGAAACATCAGTGCAGATGTGCAGTCAGCACCTATGATCTGAGCTGCCAGTGGTATCAGTCTACTGCGGTGCGATGTGCTTCCTATTGGAAGATGAGCTATCGATGTAACATGAGTCCCATTGACGCGCCCCCCAGCCTGCCCCCCATCAGGGGAATCCAGGGAAGACCTCTTTGTGGTGTCCTCCTTGAATGTTTCAGCGTAAGTCATCAGGCTTTGGAAATATGTGTGTGTATGTCAGGCTGACCCACCCAGTCGAACAGGATTTGAGGTGTAAGATGCAGAGCAAGGAGCCGCCGAGTAAAGCAGTGGTATCCAACCTTTTTCAGTTAAAGCTACTTTTACAAAGAAAATACTACTGAACGGTGATGGTGTATTTGACTGATTTTTTGGAGGGTGAAGTTGGAGGATTAGGGGTTGTGTCTTGGCTGATTGGCGACCACTGGAGTAAGGATTCACTAAGTAAGACTTTGCTTGTGCCTCCAGAGTCAGTGGGCTGTGCAAGGAACGGGAACAAAGAATTCTGAACCCGGACTGTGCGTCACCCACCGAGTTGGGGACTTCCTCATGTAGACCAGACAGTGACACGGAAATTCCCCATAAATGCTGTCGTTTACTGATCTAGTAGGTTTGTCACGCGAGACATCAGTCACCGATGTTTTAATTCCTTGATAACAGAGCACGCATCATTGTTGGACGGTGAATGAATCTGCTTCATGGACTGAGTGTTATTTTACTGCCTGCAATGCTCAGGTCCACCCACAGGTGGAGTCATTGTCCCACGACGGGGCAGGATGTGAAACGCATTGCTTTGGAAAATGTCACCATGCAGTTATTTAGAAAATCTGTTGAAATGTCAGTACTGAGCAGTTTATTCCGCTGAGGTTGGCAGGTTTTGTTTTGAAATCCCAGCACATGATTTTATCAAAGATTTCCTGCAAGGTGTCATTTTTTTTCCCCTGAACAGACATCCATGATGTCATCTGTCTGCAGCTGTGAGGGAGTGGAATATGTTCAGTATGATATTCCTGTGGAAGCGTAGAGGATTGCTAATTATGTGACTGGCTTTGAACTTTAAATCGATCGCTTTTGAAAATAGCCTGGGGGTGGTACAGTGACGCGGTTCTTAGCGCTCCTACCCCTGGGACCGCACATGTGTGTGGAGCTTGCATGTTTCCTCGTGTCGTCGTGGAGTTCCCCCCCCCCCCACAGTCCAGAAACCTGCTGAGGGGTATTGGAAAGACCAAGGATCAATAAATGCACATGTGTGAGTGTTCTGATCTGCGATTGGTTGGCACTCCATGCTACCTTGCTCCCTGCCTTGCACCCGCGCTTCCGGGATAGACTCTGGAGTCTCCGCGTACCCTGTATAGGACAAGCGGGTACAAAAAATGGATGGATGGAAATAGCATGTCAACATAAAAAACGGGCTGCAGGTGGTGGTGTGTGAAAAGGTGCTAATTGAATGCATTTTGTGTAAAGGTAGTAAAAACAGGTCCATATACATATAGGCTGCGGGTGGGCTGCCTGCGGGAGGAGCAGGCCCCCTCAGACCGGGACTGACCTCGGCACTCCGAGACGCTCCGCCGCTGGGAAATGGGCCGGATTAGGAGAATGATGTGTACTGGGAGGCGTGGCGTCATTTCAGTAGTCATGGCGACGCTCTCCCCTTCTCTCCCCACAGGCTGGAAGGGGAGGTGAGCGGCGTCTATCTGCAGTCCCACGCGGGGGCTACATGTGGCACCAGAGACTCGGGCTACGACTCCCTGCGGCGCCGCATGAGCGTGTTGGACAGGCTGGCGCAGACGCACGCCATGTGGCTGCTGCTGCCGCTCAGCGACGAGGAGGCCGGCCGCATCCTGCAGCAGCAGCCCTGTGGGGTGAGAGGCCCCGCCCCGGGATTGTTCTGATCCTTTAATAATCGGCTGGTGACCCCAAAGCCAGGGGCGGAGCAGACTTGTTTTGTTGGGAGTTGCAGTTTTCTAAGGAAAGGCTCCAAGAATCACGTATCCGCACTGATAAACTGAAATATGTGCTGTATTGCTAAGGGGCCCCCTTGGTGCGAAAGGCTTATTCTCATTAATCTCTTCCAGCAGGGTTATTTGTTAGCTGAACCTGTTCTCCCAGCAGCAGCACTGGCTGGGGCTCACTCAGACCCCAAACTCTGCTGTTTAAGCGTAACGCCCTGTGTCCTTTGTGCAGGAGTAGTGACTTGGCGGCATTGTCTTATAGAGCTGTCCTCTACCCTGCAGACGTTCCTTGTCAGAAAGTCGGCACGTCTGCAGAGGAAGGTGCTGTCCCTGCGCGTGGACGACGTGGCGCCCGGAGCCGTCAGCGACTTCCCCATCAGGGAGAGCCAGTACAGTATGCGACTGTCTTCTTCACACATCTGGGGCCCTTTCTGCACACTGAGCACCCATGCGGTTCGCTGTTTGCTGCGGGGTATCTGTATGTGCAGGTGTTTCTCAAATCTGGCACCTTCTCCTCTGCCGTCTAAGAATCTACTCTGATACGCAGGCTGCTGTCATTCTTTTCCAAAGAAATAAAGACGTCACTGGCATCCTAATTTTGGCAGATGTGTGGGCTTCAGTTTCAGGCCGTTCGCCAGCCTGACGGGGAATCCTCTCAACCCCCCCAACCCCCCGCCACCACTCCTCATGCATGTAACACTTGTTTTATTACTTCCGCCACTGGAGGGGAGTTGATGCGATTGACCATCCTGTTCGCTATCCTGGGGCCAGGTGTGCAAAAAGTACGGTCGCCATTAGTTTCACTAGAACTCCATCTAAACATCCCATAATAAGCAGTGAATTTTCTATGTGGCTCTGGCAGCTTTGTTGTTAAGCAGCTATTGACTGGCTGAGGAGTTCGTGCTAAGGCAGTAGCTGATCTCAGGTCCATCACAGGGGGGGCGCTCTGTCAGGCCCCGGGCAGCCCACAGACATGTCCCTGCTGAATCCTGGGCTTGGGTGCAGCTAAGAGTCCAGGACGCAGCTCTGACCATCCATTTATTTATTTCCATGGCGGCAGGCCCACCTTCAGTGAGGCAGGCCTACCTTGCGGCCCAGCTCTTATCCCCGTGGCGTTTCTCTGTTGCCCTTGACATCCCCAGCCCATGCCGGCACCTTCTCCCCACAGCTTTCTCTCTGGAGGGATCTGGGATCAGCTTCGCCGACCTGTTCCGCCTGGTGGCCTTCTACTGCATCAGCAGGTAAGGAGCCCCCGGCCAATCGGATATCGCCCCCCCCCCCGGCTCCCTTGAAGGCATGAGGAAATGCCTGACATTGTGACTCTTTCCTGTTTGTTTGATTTCTTGATATCCCGACTGCCATTGAGGTATGAGTGCAGTGCTGAAGGCAGTTACCCACAGGAGCCTCAGGAGGCTCCTTCTCCAAATATACCACCACGACATTTAGGTCCGAAACATCATGGCGCTTTTCAGATGGTGATTTCTTCCCTTTTGCAACCGTTGCGGCACACGGGAAGGTGACTGACTGTCCCCCGGTAGTTTCCGGTTGTTTCACTCTCGGCTGGGAGTCGGCTGCGGGAGAGTCCGCCTGCATTATTGCCGTGAATAAGACCACGCCTGAGTACTGCAGTACAAACCTGAGTGGGAACAAAACCTTTAGGGATGTAGCCTCGCCGACCATGTGATCAAACATCACACTGGGCACGCTCCAAAACAGAGAGCCACCCAGGAAACTCTTTGTTCAACTTCAAAGAAGCGTGTGACTGACGCGGCCTTTGTCACTGACGCAATGGCGTCCCACCTCCCCGTTCTCGGGGGCTCGAGCTGAGCGCCTCTTCCCTGTGTCCTGACAGGGATGTCCTGCCATTCACCCTGAGGCTCCCCGAGGCCATCGCCACAGCCAAGACCCAGACTGAACTGGAGCAAGTGGCCCAGCTGGGGGCAGGTGAGAGCCTCGCTCAGCCCCCTGGGCCTCCGCAGCCCTACAGAGCCCCAATCCAGAAAGATCCCCTCTCACATGACTAGTCACGTGACCAGGGCACTTTATAATCCCACGATCACTGTACACCTTTTGCGCTTGTCGACATAGTGTTTTAGTATTGTCTGCCTTATTTTAGTCATTTAGTATTATCCATTTTACAGTCATTTTACCTTTATTGTTATTTTATTGTATATTATTCTTGCCTTTATATTATCATTATTATTATTATTATTTTATCCTGTATTGGTTTTTCCTTTGCATTTCATATTTTCACAAGCACAATCCAGCAAGCAGGTGCAAAAGCATTTCACTGCACATTATTTCAGTGTATGGTCATGTGACCGGCAAAGCCTAGGGTTCAACTTTGAGCAGATCAGGGTGTTTGTAACTACGGTGGACAGGTACATGTAAGCTTTTGCGTCAATGCATGAAAAGAAAAACTGCAGGAAATGAGCACTGGATCTGTCACAGTGGCTGCAGGCTGCGTGCATCTGGGTGTGTAGGGACACGCGTTCAGCACTCGCATAGACCTGGGGGGTTTGGCATAGAGCGTAAATGCGACATGTTTGCAAAGGGCTGCGAGTGAGAGAGCGTCCTGGCCCCTGTGTTAGGGTCTCGGCCCATGTTGCTGGGCCCGTGGCCGTAAGAAGGAGCCCTCCGCAGTAGGTATATTTAGTTAATGGCCTGGAGTTATTATTAGGCAGCCTTGTGAGTGAGTGCTGGGGGCTTTTCTGTGACCCATTTGGGGAAGGGTGGCTGTGACCAGTGGACGGCTGGCTCCATTTGTACAGCGTCCCTCAGTCGTGCAGACCTATCCCAGCATGCCTCTGGTGCTGTCTGTGTTGAGCTGAGCACTGAGGAGTGTCTCCCCCCGGGTCCCGCCCACACCTCTGGGACCGCGCAGCTCTCCGCAGGCTCCCTTCGTGCTGCTGTGGCGGGCGGACTCCCCGAAAAGGGGCTAGCCGAGCGAGATGGCTTCCCAGTTCTGTGGCGTGACAGAGCCCCACATGTGTTGCACATTCTCCCCCCACGCCTAGCCGCTGCAAGCCCCCTCCCTTGCTGCTAAATGTAGCTGGGAAGCGTGCCCGAGTGGGACGGTGCCCAGCGCAGGCAGGCAGCTCTTGGGGGGGGGGGTTTAGGCTCAGGTTTCTCTGCACCGCTGTCAGGGGAAAGACAGGCGGTCTGTTTCTCCTGGGCTGGCGCCAAAGCTCACGGGCCGACTCTGACTCGTCCGGCCAAAGTAGGAGTCTCACTTTTTAAGTGTCAGGAGTCACTGCTCCTGGAATGAAATCCAGCATTTAGCAGAGGTTTGTGCTGCAGCGTGACGGGAAATGGGAAGCGGGGGCTTGGGTGAAACTGCAGAAAGTCGGCGGAGCCACCGGTCTCCTCCCACATTTTACATGTGTGTGAGTCACAGCCTGCCTGTGGGTGTGTGTCTACATTTGGGATTCAGACTCCAGTAATGCTGGACTGAGTTCCCTTCTTGTGTCTCTCCGTCCTGCTCGGATCTGCCTGCGATCGACAGAAACTAAAAATTATACGGTCTGTTTGCACCTCATCTCACCTGAGTAAGTTACTATTAGGCTCCTGCTTGTGGTGTTTATCTCTTTATTTTTCTAGACTTTAAATATTTGAAACTTTCTCTTTTTCCTTTTCTTCCATTGTTTTCCTCTCTGTTTTCTTTTTCACATTTTTTCTCTTTCTCTCTCCCTCTTTCTCTCCCTCTTTCTCTCTCTCTCTCTCTGTCTCTCTTTCTCCTGTCTCCTCCCCATCTCCCCCTCTCTCTCTGCTTCCCTCCCTCTCTCCTATTTCTCTCTATCCCTCTTTCTCCCTCCCCTCTCTTTCATCACAGGATTCTGGGAATCCTCACTGTGCCGCAGGAAGGATCCCTCCGTCTCGCAGGTTAAACCCCCGCAGCCGCCAGGGGACCCGGGGCCTCACCTGAGTCTGCGCACCAGGGCGCCGTCACAGCTGGAGCGCGGACAGTCCAACGGGGCACTCTGCTTCGTCAACCCGCTCTTCCTGCAGGCGCACCGCCTCGAGGGAGCTTCACCTCCGGATCCAAAATCTCTCCCCTGTGGGCCTGCCCTCCGAACGCCCCCGCCACGCCCGCCACCCCCACGCTCGCTGCCCCGCCGGCCCGCACCTCCGCCGCAGAAACAGAGGAGCATGCCGGAGACCGCGGGCTGGACGTGCCCGCAGCCACAGCCACCGCCATCCGTGCGCCGGGGCATCATGGGGGCCAAGCTCAGTGGCCTGACCTTCTCCACGCCCAAACGCAGCAGCGCCCCCATCCCCGTGCCCCCGCCCCGCCTCAAGAAGCAGTACAGCATGTCTGACGCTGATGGCCTGCGATGCCAGATCGCGCTGGATGAGCGCACCATCGAGATGGCCCTGTCTCAACGTCGACCACCCGCCCCGACTGCCGAGAGTCCCAGCCCCCCTGCTATGCCCGGCGCATGCCCAGACGCCCGGCATCGCAGCAGGGGAGAGCCCGGCCAGCGGCTGAGTGATGTCAGCATCTCCACGTCCTCCTCTGATTCCCTGGAATACTCCCACAGCTACTCCCTGTCGGGGCCGAGCCCCCCCTCCGGCGACGGGCCAACGGGCGACAGCAGCGAGGAGGAGGACGACGACATGGAGGAAGAGGAGGACTATGGCATGAGCGTGGAGAGCGACCAGGAGGTCAGCGTGCCGCTGCCGTTCAAATCCAAGAAGCTGCACGTGGGCGGCACGTTCGTGCTGCGACGGGCGCTGAAGGGCCGCCTGCGTAAGGTCAGTGGCGTCTTCAACTCGTTCATGACGCCAGAGCGGCGGGCGGTGCGGCGCATCGCTGAGCTGGCCCGCAACAAGGGCGCCTACTTCGGCTGCCTGGTGCAGGACTACGTCAGCTTCCTGCAGGAGAACCGTGGTTGCCACACGTCCGGCCTTGACCTGCTGCAGACGTTGCGGCAGTTCATGACGCAGATGAAGGCCTACCTGCGGCAGAGCTCTGAGCTGGACCCCCCTATCGAGTCGCTGATCCCCGAAGACCAGATCGGTAAGGGCAGAGGGTGGGGGCGTCCCCGCATTACGGTGTCCCTGAGGAATGGGTACGGGCGCGAGGCGGGTGTTGGCTTACGGGGCACCATGCCAGTTTAGCGTGCCGGGGTAAGAGGCCTGCTCAGCAATGTCACCCTCCGCTTCTGCTGCTCTTGCCGATTCAGCTGGCAGCAGCGATTTTAGCGGCTTTGCGATAGATCTGCTGAGGTTTTAGTAGGACCTTAGTGGGGTTTCTGTGCCTGCTTTCAAAGGAGTCTTCAGTTTCTTGCACAGGAATTTACGACGCTGGCACCGTACGCACTCGGGCGCCAGGCCTGCGTTGTGTCTGATTCTCTAGAAGTAGTTTACTTTAGAGGTCAAGGACCAAGACCACATGGCTACACGGAGTATAACTCTCTGGAGTGGTTTCACTGTAACTGCATGCTGTTATTGTACTTTAGCTAGCTTGGTTAAGCAGTAAACTTCTCAGCTAAATGAGTTACGAATGACTAACTATATATGTTTGGTTACAGGCAGTAAAGTTGTGTGATGATTGACTGGGGTGCGCGTTATGTCATCCTGAGAGAGCAGTTGTTCTTAATGCACATTTCTCCCTGTGTGGGCAGAAACAGAGAAGCTCTATCAATGACCCCCTTCTCTGCAAGCCACGAACAACAACACCAGTGTCACCGACGTCACCGCCGACGCCTCCTAGTCTTCAGCCTTTCTTAGCAGCCCGTGCTGGGATTGCTCTATGGAGCGGAGCGTCGCTTGGCTGCGGTGGCTGGGCGGATGGACGTTTGTGTCCGCGGTGGGGGTCTGGCATGTTTATGCTGGGAAGGCGACGTGTGGCGCTGGATGTCGGCCCACCTCCACCCGTGGGAGAGAATGGGTGGGACACCGCTCCCCAAACCACGGCTCGGGGACTCGGGATGCGTTCATCTTGACACATTTTGGTAACAGTGTGGTCGAGGAAGCCACTTTCGCATCCCGTTTCCCCCAGAGAGATGCAGAAGTGAAATGGCTGCAGGACCCAGGGCCGCGACACATGCCAGCACATTGCATGGCTGCATCAGGGACTCCCGTTCTGTCCACGAAGGTCTTTGGAGGTTCTTTAGTTACCTGCTGCCTGTCAGTCGGAAGTGTTGTGTTAATGAGGGCCTAACAGAATGGTCCGATATAAATCCTGTTTATCAGGCCGCACTTAGGGTATAAACTGCGTGACTTTTACAGCGGCGTTCCAGAAGGTTTGCAGTGACGTTCTTTGGACCAGCAGTCTTCCAGTTCATTTTTTTTTAGCAGTAATTCACTTTATTCCACATAAACTAAAAACCCTGGGTTTATCACAGCACCATATACCCTTGAAAAGTCAGACCCATTCAGATGCTTTATGTAAAGCCCATGAGAAGCCAACCAGCGTCAACAGTGCCATCAGTGTACAGAGGCATGCTGGGTAAACGTGCTGAGCACTACAGCACTGAATAGCTGTTTGTCTTTGAATAGTCGGACTGTTGCCTAACCAGCGATGTGTTTTGACTGCAGAAGTAGCAGTATCTGTCAGACTTGGATGTGTGTTATCAGGTCACACTGACAGCCTACCCAGGGTCCGTCAATCTTCCTGGCCTCTTACCAAAATGGTGACGCCTTTTTTCCTATGAGATCATGCATATTTAAGAACTAATGGCAGCAAAGTTCAGCTATGTTTGCTGTGCTGTTTTTTCATTCTAGTCCTTTTTTGCCTGTTTCCAAGCTTGAGCCGAGAGAATTTATTTTCCAGGGTAGGATTGCAAAGTGGGATTTAGGGAAACATGTGGCTGGAACCAGTGATGGTGCTCGCTAACGCTGCCGCCTGCTCGCGT
>JAODUD010000110.1:1339934-1352017 GCA_026784285.1 Stomatorhinus walkeri
CGACATTATTTTAGAATGAACCCTTCAATCCCTATTCTAAAAATTGTATTTATTAGAATAAACCTCACAGGCTGTACCCTCAAAGATTTCTGCCAATTGTACCCTTAACTGTAGATAATTGTACCTTTTAAGATACAGAAATTTCTGTATCACTGATGGTACATTAATGCTGTATGTACCTTTGGGATGTTCCTCAGAGTACATTTCTGTCCTTAAAAGGTACAATTAGAAGGGTACAGCCCCAGCAACAAGCAAAGGTACAAACTGATACTTAAATTTTTTTTTTGCCTGACAGTGACAGAATTACTGAGTATCGATATTTACTCAGCTCAGAGGTTTACAGCATTAAGGATTTCTGCTTATGTCAGCAAGTTTCCTTAAGTTGTTCTCCCGCACACTGAAAATAATGTTACTTTATACAGCTGTCAAAAAATGGTAACGTCGACGAACTTGATGTTTTTTTTCTCATGTCTGTTGATGGGTGGCAGCATCGCCATTTCACCCCGTAAAATCAAAGTGATTGATTTAGTTGAAGCTTCTAGTTTATGGCTTTGAGTGATTTTAATTGTGGGCTGCTTCTCCCATAATCCTCCAGCTCCTGCCTGCTGTTCCTCACGCTACAACCTGGCCCTGCTCTCCTGCTATGGCTTTATCGTGGCCTATGCTCTGCGCGTCAACCTCAGCGTCGCCATGGTGGACATGCTGGACGTCAAAACGAACGGCAACACCAGCTCTTCCGTGTGCCCCAAGCAGGAGGGACACGCGGAGTCCAAACGCAACCACACGGTTGGTGAATGTTTTATTACAGCTTGTGTCCCAAGAACTCTACTGTTGTTGAGATACTGGCAGTCAAAAGTTTGGATGCACCCAACTATAGAAATGTTTATTTGTACTGTTCTCTGCATTTACATTTTTGAAAAATTATAAAGACGTCAGAAATGTAAAATAACAAATAAATAACAACAAGAATTATGCACTGAACAAAAAAGTATTAAACCAAAAAATATATTTGTTGGACCTGCAGCTGTGTGAATTGGGATCCAGAAGGCTGTTGATTAAAATCTCTGGGTCGGCAGAGTGATGCCACAATCGGGTACCGTGAACAAGGCCCTTAACCCCAAGCGCTACGGGAACTGGCTGACCTTACTGTCTCCTCCCCTCACCAGTTTCACAAGGTCAACTAGAATGCTTTCCCAGCTGTCCTAAAGGAGGTCCCATATATACTGAGCACTCATTGGTCACTTTTCCTTCACTCTCTGGTTAGAGTCCTCCAAAACCATTTCCACTGTTTTTAGGTCAGGTGACCAGGTCATGTGATGTAACACACTATCAGTTTATTTTGTCGGCAGATTGGCATGATCAGATTTTTATTTTTAGATGAACATGTAAATCCAATACAGCCCTTCTCGTAGTTGCTATCAGACAGAAGAGTTGCAGTATCTTTTTTACAATTACTCTTAGAACGTGAAACATTCCCAGCCCTCAGTGGTGTAGATTTCAGTATGGATAGTAGGGAAATTTTGTGTGGACAGAGTAAACCACATCACCTTTCAACTTTTACTCTCTCTTCTCCTTGTCATCTCCCATTTGCTCTTTCATACTCCATACTTGAGGAAGCGCAGACCTACAAATTTACTCCCCAAGTGCTCAGAATGAAAATTGCAGCTATGAAATTATCTTTGATATATTCCAATTTGCACAAACACAAGTACAGGTACATTGGATTGTGTCTCTTCACCTACCCATCTTGCTCTCCATGAGACACACAGATTATTGTACAGGTGAAAGTAAGCTGGAGGAGGGGTCACAGTGCAGGATCAGCCAGCGTGCAGTGACCCCTGGAGCTGCAGCTTAACGGCCTTACTCAAGGGCCCCCACACTGTTTTGCCAAGGCTAGGCCCCGAACTGGCGACCTTCCAATCACAGACACAGAGTCTTAGCCCACTGAGCCAAACACCTAGTAACCGTAACAAAGAACTCTGCAGTTCTACACGCATATTCAAAGCTACAAAGTTTTAAGTGGAAGCCCTAATGAGATAGTAACAGCACAGTGGTGGTTCTGTGGCCCTTAGGCACCCGTGTATGACTGGAACTCGGAAACGCAGGGATGGGTCCTGGGTTCCTTCTTCTATGGCTACATCGTGACCCAGTTACCTGGTGGATACCTGGCGCGAAAGTATGGCTCCAAGTGGCTTCTGGGCCTGGGCATTCTGTGCACTGTCTTATTCACACTGCTCACTCCGCTGGCCGCCAGCCTGGGAGCCTCGTATCTCATCGCCGTGCGAGTTCTGGAGGGCGTCGGAGAGGTACACTCACCTCGTCAGCCTGCTCGTGTCTGTCCATCTATCTTCAGAATGTTGCTAAATGAATTGGACAGGGAAGATATGCAAGCGTTTAAGGAAATGTCTCCGTAACCTGAAATTCTTAAGTCAAGCATTTCAAGCCCCCAAATGAAAATACCAGGGTAAGGACCCCGTAATCCCTGACCACTTAAGGAACTTTGGACCAGCTTTGATATTTGTTTTTGGGGCTCTGACTTCAGAAGAAGTTAAATAGCTGTGATATTTGTGAGTTGAATAGCACATGAACAGAAAGTGAGTGTGTCCAGATCCTTATATGGCCGTTCAGCGATTTCAGAAGTACTGATTGGTTTGTTTTCTGGTGACCTTCAGGGGGTCACGTTTCCCGCCATGCACGCAATGTGGGCGTCTTGGGCCCCGCCCCTGGAGAGGAGCCGCCTGTTAACTATCTGCTATACAGGTGCCGTGTGACTGTGTATGCATGCGTGTGCGTGCGCGCGTGTGCGTGCAGTATCAGTCAATGTAATAAAATCATATTGCTGTGTCTTGTGATTTAGTTTTTCAGATATGTGAAATTTGAAATAGGTACACATTTAAAAATAATGTGACTCTTGTATATACTGAGTTCTCTGTGCTTTGCTAAAAAACACACTGTAATGTAGGATGTGTATATCTATTGTTTTACTAAATCAGTTTACCTGTTATAACCAATATTTCCAATTTCTCATCTCCCCAGGTTCCCAGTTAGGTACAGTGTTGGCCCTTCCCCTATCTGGTCTGATTTGCTTTTACCTGGACTGGACATATGTTTTTTACCTCTTTGGTATGTTTCTACCCTTTACTTTGTTATTATTATGGTGAATGGCGCTGAATTCTCCTTTTTTGAGGGCTTTTGGTCGGTGCTGGAGCTGGAGGTTGCTGGGGGTGTTTTTGACGGTGGGAGGGCCGAGCAGGGTTTTCAGGGGCCTCTCCCGGCATCCGCAGGGGCCGTCGGACTGCTGTGGTTCTTGCTGTGGTCGTGCCTAGTGAGCAACAGCCCGGACACGCACCGGACGATCTCCGAGAAGGAGAGGCTCTACATCACGACGTCTCTGAAGAACGAGGTAAAGCGGGATGCAGGCTGTGTCCCAAACAGGGAAGAAACAACCTGAACCGCATTCGCCATGAAAGTCAAGCATGTCCCAGTGACTTTAATTATTCTCTTAATATTGCCATTTACATCAAGACTAGGCACACATTTTCCCACCTAAATATGAAATTAATATGAAAAATCATTGTCTGTCACTTTTGATATGTTTTCAAAGCAATATGACTACTCGTACCAAAACGTAACGGTCGTTTTCGACCAATCAAAACCGCAAATTGTGTAATGCTGGAATATGAAAGTTAGTAAATTACTGTACCGCTTCCTACACCAAATGAATGTGAAACTCCTTTATCCGCCAAGCAGGGTGTGTCGCTAGACAAACAAAGCCTCCCCCCATTGTTCAAGCTTGTTTATCGAATACTTGCTGCGTGCAGGAAATGTGCTATACAAGTGCCACTCATGTCCATCTACAGGAGTCATCAAACCAAAATACAAAACAGATCATGGTGCCGCGGTATACTTACTTGGACCACAAAGTGTACGCCTCACCTTGTATCCTAGGTTACACTGCATTTCTTGTGCATCTTGGGTTAGGAAAACATTCCTTTCCCTTTATTATCTTTCAATCTACTGCCAATCTTGCTAAAACTTGCACGTGAGATTTTACTGGGGTACTGCAGAGCTGTACTTCCCGGACGTGAATGTGCCCCTTCCCTCCACCATCACCAGAGTGAAGGGGTTACTGTAATTTCACTGAAGCACACAAAACTGCATAGTGCAGTGTATCTAAGGCTAGTTATGATCTTAAGTCACATTTTTGCAAGCTAAATGTCTTCAGACCTGTTTTCTCTCTAATATTTGATTAATTACTACTTAAAAGTTTGATCTGTGCTCATTATGTTTTTTTGTACAGGAGATTTCTGTGTAGTTTTTGACTAGAAATGGTTAGTTGGGGTATACAGTGATATTTCATGACTGATTTCTTTGTTAGATTTAGTTTGGCAACAGATTACACAGTTTGAACTTTAAGAAATGTTTCTGCTAATTTGTGTGATCGCTGGTACTGAATTAAGCTAAGAAGCAGACTTGTGTTCGTCTCCTTGACCTGGGATTTTTTTCCTTTATTGTAGTGGCGTAGCTTTTGTTTAAGGAACATGACCATTGTATTTTACTATTTTTAGCAAACTCCAACAATATCTGCATTTAGTGTTGTAGCGGTAGTTAGTTGAAATGTATTGAGACAGATGCCCTATTTAATGCTTAGTAGCTAATAAAGCGGAAGAAATATCACATTGGCATCGTCAGATACTCAGAGTTTTAATACTGAGGTGGGACCCGAAAGATGAAACTGGGCCATCTGTAGTTTTATGCTTTGTCAGATGTTCAGCTGCTTTTACCTTAAGTTCTGTGCTGTCTTGCTCACTGTTAAGTGGCCGGTCAAGCAGATACAGGTCTTCAGCGTGTTTCCTTCTCTCCCAGCTCTCCACCACCACGAGCCACATTCCCTGGGCGTCCATCTTCACTTCCTTGCCTGTGTGGGCAATTATCGTACCACACTTCTGCTACAACTGGACCTTCTACACCCTTCTGGCTCTGCTGCCCACCTACATGAAGACCATCCTAGGCTTCAGCATCCAGCAGGTGCAGACTGCCATCTGTGGTGAACTTCTTGGTCTTGTGGTCCTAACCATTGAACCTTAGTATCCTTCCAGTATGGTGATGTGCTTACGGTTTTAGGAACTGAAGTTTATGCCAAGGTAGGGCAGTCGTCACCATGCTGGTTGGCACTGTTTTCATCTCCCTCCCTCCTTCTTGATTAGAACGGGATGCTGTCAGCGCTGCCGTACCTGGGCTGCTGGGTCCTGGCACTGCTGGGGAGTCATCTAGCAGACCTGCTGCGGGAACGGTGGCTCGTCCCCACTGTGGCTGTGCGTAAAATCTTCACCCTCATAGGTAGGGCCCAGCTAAGTGCAAGCGAAGCAGCCCAAGGTTGGAGTGATTTGACATGACGTCTCACAAAGACACAACCTTGTTGTTTTCTGTGTGCTGTATTGACACTGACCAGCCTATACTTGGTGTTAGGGTGGTCTGAGTGCATCAAATGGGTTTATATTGAGTCTCCTGTTTTTTTGTCTCTGTAACCTTCCAGGAATGATTGGGCCAGCGGTGTTCCTGGTGGCAGCGGGCTACACTGGCTGTAACTATGTGATGACAGTGGCTTTCCTCACCGTGTCCTCCACCCTGGGTGGCCTCTGCACCTCTGGCTTCAGCATCAACCAGCTTGACATCGCCCCTTCGTAAGACACCTCTTCTTCAGTGCCACCCTACTCCTCCTGGCTTTTCTAGTGAAATATCTGAGAGTTTTTCATAGTGATATATGTGGCTTTGAGTGTTCTTCACCTATCTAGTCCAGCCTTATTTAATTACAATCTCTGGGGGGGTGCTCCACAAAGCTAGATTTCTCAGTTAGCTGGGGTAACTTAAAGCTAGAAGATCGTACAATAAGAGTTTAGGTAAGGAGCATTCCTGTTGAACAGTCATGACTTCTAGTTTATGTTAATCCAGCTAACTGAGGAATCTAGCTTTGCGGAGAATAGAATAGAGTCTGAATGGATTTCCCTATATCTGTCCCACCTATAATTATGTGGTGCCTATTCTATTTTGAAGGACTATGTTTGCAACAACTGGAGGCATGTATGGGAGAGTATTACAGTAAAATATTTGGTTATTAGTTTTGTTAGCCTGTTAGCCAGTGTATAGAACATCGGTGCAGATAACTGAAGATGGTAATACTGGTAATACCTAATATAATATAACTGCTTTAATATACTTTGATAAACATTATACGATTACACAGCTGTTTGTCTGGGTAGTAAGTTTAATTTTGCTCAAAAAAATCCATTTTAACATATATGCAAATTAATAGTAACAATAAAAACTAGTAAAAGTTTCTTCTGTTCTACAAAAAGTTACTGACATGGCTCGATGAATGCAGCTTCAGCTCCCAAACCTCTCCTCAGGGGCACCTCGGCCATTTCATGTATTTGTTAAATTTTACCACCAGCTCACTTGATTAATCAATTAAATTAATTTTAAAAAGCCAATGAGGTATTGATTAGTCATACCAGGTGTTCTAGTGGTCCAGTTAAAAGATCCTTGGGTGTGTTGGACGGTTGCTGCAAGTACTGAGGTGACTTTAGGTGAAGTTTTCAAATGGGTAAGCTCTCACACGCCTGCACACATAATGTTATTGCTTTACAATATCATGAAGATCAATATCATTTTCTTTGCTTGCCTAAGCCTTGTGCACAGTACTGTATGTTAGGATGTTATGGTGAATTTATATGCTGCTTATGAATGTTCTCTGAACATATCACTCGGGTGCACTGAATGATCTGTGAATGCATTAGAAAGGTACTATGAAGGTGCCATCAATGTGAAGCATTACCTTTTTTTGAATCTGAGATTCTTGAGGAATTTTTATTGTATATAATTTAGTTTAACATGCACAGTCTGTCAGATGTCTTGTAACGAGAGCACAATGGTGCCCCGAGTGATAAACTAGCCTGTTTTCACCATTTCAGGTATGCTGGGATTTTACTTGGAATTTCAAACACTTTTGCCACCATACCAGGAATGGTGGGGCCTGTCATAGCTAAGGCCCTGACACCATCTGTAAGTATTGTAGTACTATTATTTAATTGCAAAAGAAAAGTTAATTCAGTCAATGTACGATTTACCTCCAGCTACTTCTAAGCTTAGAAGTGACCTTTCTGTGTGGTCTGGTTCCAGAACACGATACCTCAGTGGAGGGTGGTGTTCTACATCTCTGCCGCCATCAACTTGTTTGGGGCAGCTTTTTTCACCATCTTTGGAAAGGGCGAGATCCAGCCCTGGGCAGTTCCAGACACCCACGTCCACTGAGAGTGAAGACACTGAGGTGTCATTCTCACCCAGTTACTCTGCCTTCAGGGGGCGCCCTTGGACATTACAGACCCATGGAGGTCTTTCTTAAGGCAGTAATATTATCATTACTTTGATGAAGATAAGTGCATTTTTTACCCATAGTTGCTTTATTTGTCCGTCTAATTAATTATTTACAGTTTGTGGAATATTTTCAGGGATATCGTGGTAGCGAAGGGTGGAAAAGTTGTGGGCCAGGTGGTTCTTAATGTTGTTTCTGTTACAGGTTTTGAAGAAATCAAGTTATTTTATATCCGTTTAATTTAGTATATTATAAAAGCACTAAGATTCAGTGTGTTATAAAAACCACACAAATACATTCTGGGTAATAAAAAAAACCTCAAGCAAAGTGGGATTCAGGTGAATCATGTTATTGTTCATAATGAAAACTACATTTTTGTTGTATTGGCAGACATTTTGTTGTATGTGGAAGATTTGGGTTCAGAAAGCACGAATCCACCTAGGTTTTGTTTCAGCTGACCAGTCAGATTACTCAGCTGGTTGTACTTTCTGAACCAGAATTTTCCACCTTTGATAGCACGTGGTAAATTTCTCCACGTTACACTGTTAAGCGATGAAGAAGGTGAAAATATTTTAAATGGTGGAAAAGTGAAGTAAAAAAGAGAGGACTGCTTTCCCTAAACCATAGCAAATGTCAAAGAATATCAATGTATATGTCAAATACCTGATAATAAAACCAGTCGACAGTGTTTATAAATGGCTTTCACTTTAATTAAATCAAAATTCATTTTCCTTTGAGATGTATCCAGAATATATGCATGATGAAACTACCGTCCAACAAATACCGTAATGAAGTGCATTCCTAACAGTTATCGCCATAAAAACTGATGTGCAAACGCGACTTTAACCTGCGACTTTAATCTCTGGAGCAGAACGACCGAAGAGAAAAAGAACAAACCCACAAACATATTTAAAAATGACACGTGTTTTTCTCAGTAGTGCGCCCGGTGTTAGTGATGCTTCTTGTGGGCTTAGAGGGGGTTCTCGTATTAGCTGCCCAGTTGACAATAAGAGCGCCCCCTCCCGTCTGAGTAAGCGCGAGGGCAACCTCTTGCTTGGAGAGCGCCCCGAGACCGCCAGTTCACGTGAGCTATTCCGCGGAGTTTAAATTGATTCTTTGACGGTCGGTTTGTGCTTTTGTAGCATGTGTTAATGCGCGCGGTTTTGCAGTTTTTTATTTCGCTTCCCGTGAAATTCTCCACTCTCACCATTATGTTGTACTGGATAAGTGATTGGATGGATTATTTTTATTATCAATATTAGTGTTTTGTCCCTTATCTAGGGTTTGTTAGTATTTAGTAACCAATTATTGAAAAGCGGGGCCAGTTCTAGGCAGGGGCACGGGAGGAAGGGGGCAAATGCTCCACCTGCCCTACTAACGCAAAAGATTCTATGCCAAATAGGGACATTCTAAAATGCTTAACGTGAAAAAGCTTAATGTGGGTTAATGTACTAAAACAGCGTCGAAAATTATGACAATAAGTCAAAGACTTTCACCTGACAAAAAATCAAAACCAAACGCAAGGAATATGGACTTTATCTTACGTTAAACATTTCTCCATTGACGCCCATTGTAAGAAAAAAGAAAGCATTAAAAAAAAGATAATAAATAAATGCACATATTTAGTTTTTTTAAATCAGCATTTGCAGACGCACTCTTCTGACCACAGGACCCTCTGTGAAGCTCCAGTCAGTACCCAAATCGACGTCCATCCAATCGCCGCCCGCGTTTAATTATTGTTCGACTGCATATGAGGTGGCTGATGTAGCAGACACCCCCGTTCACTAAGGTGTTGGTGGATAAGCAGTTTTTTAGTAGGCAGATGGGGCGAATGTTGTTGTACTATATAAGATTTATGATTTAAGAAGTTTGCGCGTTCATAGGTAGGTATGGTTCTATATTTCTGCTACTTTGAAATTATTTGGAATAGACAGTTTGTGATTTGTTTTTTTTTAATTCCATTATACTGTACAGCATACTGTTCCCGAGTAGTCAATTACTGCGTAAATCCGTGACTTAGTGTGTTTTTTATTGTATATAGTCAGTGTAACACTTAGCAATGATAATAATAATTTTAAGTTTATCTCTATTATAGTCAGTATATTAAGTAATGGAGAGCGAAATTCACCTCACAAATAATATTGATTTCTGGTTGGTATCAGTTTTGAAGTAACAGATCATTGTATTGCCACTGGCTTTGGATGAACTGAACTGTCAGTGCTGTCACGCTTGATTTTTTTTATCAGGTGTCTTTATGACCAGATATGTCTGTGAGAAATTTGGTCATTTCTGGTTGCTGTTTTGGTACATTAAGTCACGTTAACCCTTGAAATTGCAAAAGGTGTAGGTTGTTATGGTTCGAACACCGCCGGATCCGTTGATGAGTAGAGATCCACATGGGAGACGTTGGAGGATTTTGCGAGTGCCATAAGATTATTTAGCAATCTGATTATAATCAGGGAGCGACTATCTGATGTATATCCAGCATGTGCAAGAGCACGAGCTGCTGTCATACACGCTGGGCGTCAACAAGATGGACCCCACGGAGCCCAGCTGCAGCCAGAAGCGCTATGAGAACATAGTCAACATGCTGGAGGCCAGCCCTAATGTAAGCAGATGGAGGAAGATATTTATTGTGCTTTTGTACGGAAGAACTTAAATGCATTAATTGCGTGTGGTGCGTAGATGACACTGAAGGAAAGGAACTCCTCTGGGATCACACTTCTCGAGGCTCTCGATGCTATTCAACCTCCGACAAGGCCTCCTGAGGAACCACTGCTCTCGTCCCTGCAGGACGTCTACGAAATTGGAGGTGAGGAGCAAATAAATATCCATTTTTTGCTGAATCTCATTGAGAGCAGCGTATTATAAGACTGGAGATGTTCCTCATGTATGTCTATCCATCCCTTTCAGGAATCGGCACTGTCAAAAGGTTTGAAGGTGTGAGGCCTTTATTTTTATTTTTATTGATAATAGGTATGAGTACATGCATAATGATAGATCTACAGGTTGTCCGCTAGCTTTGCAATCGGTTAATTATGAGTGCATCATAAAGCCCCTACCAACTTTCATCAGCTGGTTGGCGTGAGATTTTCAAACTGTGACTAATTTATTTTTATAATGGAAAAATATAGATCTGCCCTGAGATTTCTTACATGAGCGTGAGAGTCTAAAATCTTGAGTATGGTGCCAGATGCATTAGAGCTGGCAGCCCTGAAAGTTGCAGTGTGCCTGGTATTCACCTACACACATGCTCCCCACCAGTTTATTTAATCAGAGCTGTGCTTGTGTAGCATGCATTAATGCACGCGATTTTGCAGTGTTTATAAAAAGTTTTGTTCCCAAGAAAAGGAGCCATAGGAGTATTTTATTTGATTGTTTTATCTAATCCAGACTGTGCTGCTGCCCTTGTCGCCATCCATACATGCAAGTACGCCTGGGCCACAGCACAATTTTTTTGTTTTAACCACCTCACATTATATGGGTAATTATTTAAATTATCTCATTAATGAAGGGCTTCTTCCTTGCTTTATGGGACTTCACACCTGCTTCTAAGAGCCTGATATGAACTGTCCTAGCACCTGCACTTAATGTTTCCCATTCCTTTAGAAGGTCACTTGATGTCATCCTCAGAATCATGAGAAACTGTCAGATAAGTTAACAGTCACCTCTGACATTAGAATGCCACTTCTGTCCTTTACCTGGCTGGTCTCTGGTCGCTCCCAATGTCTCCTGCTTCATTTCGTTCTTGTATCCTGCCGTCTTAGAAATTTTGAACCTAGAAGCAACTTGCTGCTCAGTGTAGCCTTCTGCCAGCAGAACCGGGATTATACCAGAATATAAAGATGCAGATTATCTAAAAAATATTTTTTCCAGAGCTATATGTATATTGTCACGATTCGCCCGTCCGAGCCTCATGTGTGCCACGCCCCCCCTCGTTACCTCGTGTCTGATCCTGATTGTAACCACCTGTTGTCTATCCGTGCCTGCCTTACCCGCCTGTTTAGTCCGCGTCTGTATCAGTCTTCCCTAGATCCGGCATCTGTATAATTTGTTGTGCGTCTGTGAGTGCTGCCCCGTCTTTCGCCCTGTAATCTGTTTGCCTGCCCTACGCCCCGTCCTGTTCTCCTGCCCCGATTAAACCAGTTCCCCTGCCCTTCATCGTGTCTCCAGCCCGATTCCATTCGCCCACCCTCCGCTCGACGTGACATGTAAGGGATAATGTACAGGCAGCCGGTAGTTATCGCAGAAATAAGCCCCGACAGTGTGATCAGGACCCGACGCGAAGTCTCCAATGGTCTGTCTCCATTTTTTCCTCTTTTAGCCAGTCTTTGAGAAGTTTTATTGCCCATTCTGTATTTTTTCGTGTGTTGGCTTCGTAGCTCAGTAAGCTGTTTCTTGTTGTTGTTTGTTCTTCGTAGTTCAATTTTCGTTTTTTCGTCTTAATTTGGGAGTCATTTGATTCGTCCGAATCTCTCCACTGTTCAAACGTTTTGTTTTTACCGTACATGTTAAAATTAATGTCGAAATTTTCCGTTGTTAATTGTGGTTGTCCAGTGTTTGTCACAAGATGGCGCCAAACGGTAATCTTTGGTGGCGCGGCGGGATTTTAAACATACAAGTAGTACCGGATATGCGTTATTACTTTGGAGCGGTTATTTGAAAAGAACGAACCTGCAAATGTCTCAACTGACCGATCAGAATCAAGCAT
>JAODUD010000110.1:1364012-1385086 GCA_026784285.1 Stomatorhinus walkeri
CAGACCTGCATATACTGTAAGGTGGTCATATGTGTAAACCACAGGCATCATACTGTAAGGTGGTCATATGTGTAAACTCTTGAGTTATCCACAGGCATTGTCACTCCCCCCGCCCACCCTCCAGGCCTCCCACCTCCTCTGACATGGTACTTCACCATACTGCTGCCCCTAAATGCCACAGACACTGCCCTTGGGGGGTGGGGGTCCTAGGTGTGCTACACCCTCTGTACGTGACTGAGCCTTAATGTAAACGCCACTGCGTGGATTTGTTTGGACATGCAGAGCACATGCGGGACTTTTGCTCGCTCATGCCGTGGCCTTTCCTCGTCTCGTTCACTCAGGCTTACCCATGGCCATCACCCCCCACCCCCCACTTCCCCCCTTCTGTTCCCCGCTTTTATTTATTTATTTACTCATAACCAGTGCTTCCCGATCCGGTTCCAGGGGACCCACGGTCGGTCCACGTTTTTGCTCCCGCCCAGCTACCAACCAGGCAGCACGCATTTCTGCTCCCTCCCAGGTCCTGGTAGGAAAAACATGAACTGTCTGGGGAGTCCCCGAGGACCGGATTGGGAACCACTGTTTTATAGGATAATCCATGCAGTGATATGTGGGAGAAGGTCCAGAGGTGGACAAGCAGTACGTTTCAGTGATTAACAAATTTAAAAACCGGGCGCTGAAAGGAATGTCAGCCTGCCCATTCTGTGACTCTGCCCCCAGTCTATTTCTCATCAGAGAGAGGCGTGGCCTCCAAGCCCGTGCCGTGCAGCATGTGACGGGAGCGGGGGTGGGTCGTGTTATTTTAGTCGTACGTGGGGCATGCTAAGTGACTCGGAGCTGCCTTCAGCAGCTGGGCCGCCGAACACGCTGTGGGACGAATCACTGGCTCTTGTCCTCAACAGCTCTGAGGTACCAGTGGCATCTGAAGTCCGCCCTGACAAGAACTCAAAGGTGCCCCCTGCTGGCGTGTCCAAGTCCCTGTCGCTGACGAAGAGCTGAGCCTCCTCCCAGCGGCCCCCCGCATCCCGGCAGCTGCCACTGGAATTGTTGCTGCTGCTACTGGTGTGGGAAAGGCGGGGAGGGCAATCGGCTGGTCCCCGCTGCATCAAGTCCTGCGCTGACAGGGACTTGCCCAGGGTGTGGCCGGCCGGTGTCAGGGGGTCAATCTCCAGGCTCATGTGCCTCCGCCAAGACACCTCCTCTTTGGCGCCAGATTTGCTCCTAAGCTGCACCCCAAATGGGGCCGCCCTTGGGCAGGGCTGGGCACCGTCGGTGGCATCGGTGACCATGCGATGGGGCGCAAGGGTGGCGGGCAGCTGGAGCATCGTGGGTGCAGAGGGTGGGGGCCGGACCAGGCTAGGGAACGAGCCCCCCGAGAGGTTATTAGGTGTCAGTATGGGTGGGGTGGGGCCCTCTGAGCCTGGGGGCATCGCTGAGGGGCTGAATGACATGGGGGCGCTGTGGAGGTTGAGACTCAGCTCGTTGGGGGCCAGGATGAGGTGCAGGCCAGGGGGCAGGTTGGAGCTGGTGGAAAGGGTGCTGGCCTGGGTGGAGTCGGACGCGTCTTTGGTGAGGACCGAGCTCTGGTAGTCGGACGTCTGCTCCAGCTCGAACAGCGGCAGGGAGGAGAGCGTCAGCGCCGAGGACGAGCCCTTACGCAGCACCTGCCTGTAGACATCCAGCAGGGAGTCCAGCTTCGATTCGATGGACTGGACCTGCAGGCCAAGGAGGTACTTACTGGAAGAAGGTCTCATCTGATTGGTCAGAAAACATCCCCTCACTGGAGTCTGTTTACAGCACGGATATTATCACTAATGAAAACCAAAACCATAAGAAAACATTTTCATAACCTGAGATAAAATAATGGTAATGAAATAATAAATAATGAAAACTAAAAAACACTTTTGCTTCTGACACTAACAAATAATTAAAAAACAAACATCAAATACTTTCCATCATTGTTTTTTTAAGGCTGTTTAGCTGAAGTAATGATTTAATTATGTTTAATTAACACGTTTTGCTCATTTTGAGGATGTGTCCTATGTATTCATGTAGGATTAACTAAAGATCAGATTCAAAAATGTCTCTGATTGTCTGTCCCTAAAAATAAAACTAAAACTTACACTGAAACTAAATTATATACAAAAAATCTGCGATCTACTCTTTACAATTAAAAGAAAAAAAGAACTAACAAAGCCACACCAAACACTAAATAAAACTAAGATGGATTTCAAATGAAACTACACTTAAGAATGCAGCCTGACTATGAGTTATAATCCCTACTGATTTGAGCACATTGTTTCTGTACATGAACCAGTTTTAATGGAGGTTCATATCCCAGTTGGGGAATTGCAGTTGGACCCTTGAGCCTACTACTGTGCTTGGTTAAGCTGTGCAAGACAGGCTTAGCGAGTCACTGAAGACTAGAGGCCCTCGAAACTAACCTAAGAGAGTGTTTGACATCGTTATACATGGGCGGTGCTGCCCTCTCGTCCTAATTTCGCTCACCTGCCGCTCCACCTTGCAGACCCGTCCCAGCATGCTCACGTCGTCCAGGGCCTCGCTCTCCGACAGCAGCTTCTCCCTCTTCCTGTCCACAGGGACCTGCCCCTTGCCCAGAATCTGGTCCACCCTGTGGCATGGGGGGAGAGTGCAGTCCAGTTACACAGGTGTTAGATGGTTGTTAGTCATGCTGCCCCCCAATGGGCAATACATGCTGATGGGTGCCCCCAAACCTGAGGGACTCCTCGCAAATGTGTTGCTTGAGTGATGGTAAACACTACATTCTAAAGGGAAAGTGGACAGGGGAACCTATCATTAGTTAGCAGGCGATAAGTTGCCATTTCAGAATCTCTCTTTACATTATAGAGAAGGTAGAAAGATTCAGGATGAATGTACCAGTTAGTAAAATGTTAATGTGATCCTCTTAATACGGCATTTATAATTCTGAGGCCGTAACAGCCGTCTATAATGGTGTGAGTCACCGGACGTCTGGTATTTGGTGGGAACAGGGATTATATCCGGTGGTGGCGTGATGGTGCGGTAATTAAGACGCACAAACATCCCTCAGGTATTTAACCACACTGCACCCCCATGACGGACATCCAGGTGACGCAACCGCCGGGATCAATGCCCAGGAAAAGCTGTGCTGTTGTGCCTTTTTGTAGGATCTGGTTTATCACCCAGATTGTAAACAGCACGACTGTCTTAACCGAGCACATATAAACCGCTACTACGTAACGTACTGTAACATAACGTAACGCGTCGTGACGTAACGCAACGTAATGTACCGTCAGCTTTCCAGATAAACATCGACTATTAAATCGTATTAATTGTTACAAAAAATGTATGTGCCCAATGTGTCAAAGCTACTAACTATGTTAAAACCTAGAGGGCGTCCCACCCATTCCTGCAGACAAAGAACGAAAAGGCGTTTAGTAAGTTACCCCCCCAGGCATGAGTCGTCAGGAGGAGGTCAGAGGAGTTTGCGTTTTATACGGCCGGCCATGTTTTTAATCCATTATTAAATCTGGCCTGTAGATCATCTATATTTTGCTTTCCCCCCCATCCCCCCCACACCCTCTAATCCCCGCTGCAGGCCCTGATTAGCAATTACTGAAGCTAAATCATTTTAATCCTCTTGTTTAAATTTTGCCTCAAAAAATAGCTCAAGTGTCCGGCTTGGGAGAAGGCCTCCTAGCCAGTGGCCCTCAGGGCATTAAAATATGAGGCCCCTGTGTCTGAGAGATACGCTAGGAGATTAGAGAGTGAGAGGATGGGGGCCCGGAGCTGACTGTCAGGAGGAGGGGCCTCATGAAATGGACCCGTGAAAGGCCAGTGGCTCTGAAGGCCAGTGTGTGTCGTGCACCTACAGCTGTGTCTGGCCTTATGTAGATGGGGGGGCTCACCGGCTCTACAGCTGTGTCTGGCCTTATGTAGATGGGGGGGCTCACCGGCTCTACAGCTGTGTCTGGCCTTATGTAGATGGGGGGGCTCACCGGCTCTGGAGGCTCTTGATTCTGCACAGCATGTCCAGGTGGCCAGCAGAGTACTGCTCGATCACATCCTTCACGTCGTACGGCCGCAGGGTCTCCTTGAACTTCTTCTTCGCCACGTGGAACTTCATTATCCTGCAGGAGGGGGGAATACAATCAGGTACGGGGCAGAAATTAATTTTATTCGGTGTCTAGCAGCTCTCTGTACATTTTGCTGACTGTGGGAGTCACCCCTGCAGAGGAGAAATTGCCGACTGGCGGGGAGGGACTGAAGCACATTTCAAGGGGGGATTAAGACACATTATTTTACTATCTGTCGACAATTCTGGGGCCTGATGCTGCAATGGTGGGGGGGCGCAGCCATGGTTAAGAGGATGTATGGTGCTCTGGAAGATGCTAAGTTAATGCTAACAGGGACCCAGAGAGGCTTCCGGTCACCAGCCTCAGCCCTTCATAGTGTTTCTGCTCCCGCTTCATGCCAGAGTTCAGCCCTGTGGCCAAATGCTCAGGGTCTGCTGAGCTACATCCCACTAATGGCTCCGCAGAAAACCCTGAGCCCTGTCTGGTATCTCCAGGTCTCTCTGGGGTTCAGCGCGATCTACTCAAGAGTCTTGTGGGGGATAAACAGGGCTTAGCGCACAACGCCAACCTGCCGCATTGTTAGCGCTTTGCCGTTCAAGTTGCACTGAGCAAAATGCGCCACAAGGGGGCGACAAAAACTCAAACAATTATTTGCGCATATAGGCCACATAAAGAATAGTTTGTTTTTATATAACTGTAATAATAAGCTTAAATAATAATAAGCTTAAGAAATACAATACAAAGCATGGAACTCTACCCCCTGGGTATTTCAAAGATAACAGTAATGACATTTTCGGTCTTTTATTGCCTTGTGTACTTTCAAAGGGTCCTCATGTCAGTAAAACATCTGCAATTACTAAGGAAAACGAGATCAAAAGGAAGATGCCAAGAAGAGCCGTTCTTTCCCTTTGCACCAACCTCCCTGAGAAAGACAGGTGGGGCAAACAAGTCTGCCGTCGTCATGGAGACCACCGACCGGGCACAGGGAGGGCCGTTGAGATTAGTACCATCCTGAGGGGCAGCGGTAACCGATCTCGGGTCCAAACAAAGAAACCGTGGGCTTGGGGAGGGCGACTGAAGTCAAACTATATGTGTAACTATATCGATATGCCTGACCTAACAACCGCGTTTCAGATAAAACGGTTCATCCGGCACAACATGTTCCTGCGGAGTCTGGCAGGTCCTTCTGAGGTAACGGGATATGTTAGGATACCGCTGTGAAGCGCTCAGTCCTACACAATGCGGTGACCTGCTGCCAAGGAAACACAGCCGCCTGACCACTAGGGGGAGGTGTGGGGCATCTGGTCTCTCACCTCACCGCTCTGATCACTGACTTGAGCGCCGGCGTCAGGTCATCCACAGAGATCTCGCAGTGGCAGCCCTTCTCGTCGAAGCCGTCGTCCGGGCCCATGCTGGTGTCAGCTGCTTGGGGTGGGGGTTAATAATCAGCAAGAGAGATGTCATGTTTTCTTTTATCACATGGGGGCCCATGATGGGGGCTTGAGGCGGCGCTAACGAGGCCGGTAAGAGTAAAGGTGTGGCAAACGTGACAGAGATGCAGGGAGAGAAGTGCAGAGTCATACCCCCCCGGCCCAAACCCACTGCTTCTCAGAGTGTCCAGTGATCATGACCTGCCCCCCACCCCTGCACAGCCCCCAGCCCTATCAGGATGCCTCAGGATGCCCCTTATTCATCTTCGTATTACCATGATTATTATTACAGACTTTGTTGCTGTAGATACCACGCTGCCCACCTGCATCATCCATAGCAAGCGCCACCTATAGAGGATCAGTGCCGGTTTGGATGGAGGTCCAGTGCACTCCTCCTTCTGCGAGGCCCGTATGAGGCCTGCTCCACTGACCCTCTCTTCGGGGTCCTTCGTGTCTCCACCAACTCCTACCAAGAGCTACCATAATTAATCTTAAATGTGGAAACAGTAAACCATCACCACCATTGAGTTTACTGCTGCAAATACCCCCCCCCCCCATTATGGGTCTGACAGGCCATATCTAACCATACTAATTTGCACATGGACCTGAAGCAGGGAATCATGGGTAGCGAGGGAGTCCATCTTCACAGCACTGGCGATATCCATGTGTGGATATCAGGTGTGTAGGCAACTCGAAGTAAATGTGCTATTGGCAAAAATGTGGGGAGGGGGGGGCAAGAGCAGGGCTGCCGGCTCGCTTGGCGGGATGAGGCGGTGCCGGGTTGTAGTCAGCCAGTACGGGTCACGTTTCACATCGTTCATGAGGAAGAGGGAAGGATGCCACTTCAGCAAAACACATGCATTTGTGGGCAGGAAGTGCATGGAGGGCTCTGGGGTGGGGGGGGGGGCAGCCTGCGGTCAGGGGCTGATGGGGAGCCTGTCAGCAGTGGGGGGACGGGAGAGGATGACACCCGGATCATTGCTCTGGCTGAAACAGCGCCGCCGGCAAAGCTGACAGCCGGGGAAAGCGTGCCAGGGGATCGTGAGTGAGCTGAGCTGACTACCCCCCCCCCCCCTCCATTTCCCTGAAGGGGTCTTTTTATGGAGTTTTATTGTTTTTTTTTTGTTCTAGAAGTCACAAGCAAAATGCTTTCAAAGAGGAACCACTCTGCTCAGCCACGCTGCTGATTGAGAAAGCGCTCTGTCAGTGGGGAGGCGGGCGGGGGGAGTTTGAGCGGATCTGAGAGCTCAAATCGAAAGGTGTCGGGCCTGGAGGAGCCGGCCTAGCTGGCCTTGCACAGCGGACCCTCAGGGGAGCAGCTAAGAGATTTCAGGGCCCGTGAAAGCATATCATATCGGCCCCCTCACCAAGACCAATCTGGTTATGTTCCAAATGTTTTAGGACCCCTCTCAGTCAGGGGACCTGGACTGACCACACCAAAGTACCCCCATCCCAGGTGTTAAAATTGCTCACGGAGAACTAGTTGGATCCAGTCCTGTGACTTCACACGCAGTTAGACAACCTGTACCTCAAACCCAAATCTACCAACGGTGTGGATGGGTGCCTATCAGCTAAGAGCTGGTGTCCCATGTGCATTCAGGATGTACCAGCTCACCAAGTCCATGAGGCTAATGCCCCTAAATCAATGTTTCCCAGTCTCGTCCTTGGGGAGCCACCGATGGTCCATGTTTCTGCTCCCTCCCAGCTCCTGGTAGGGAGCAAAAATTTGGACCGACTGTGGATCCCCAAGGACCACACTGGGAAACACTGCGCTAACTAGCTAACCCACCCTCTGTGCTCAGGCTGTTTATCAGGTTAAGGAGACACAGTAAGGTCCTCAAAGGCAACCTCTGAGTCAGTCAACTCCAAACTCCAAATAAGTCATTAGCTGCCACTTGTAGATAGGGGCACCCCATATTTCAGAGAATATTCATCAGAACTGCTTAGAAAGCAGAAGGTGTTTTTACTTGTATATTTACAGTAGTTTCTGTTCCATTGTCATGGTAACAGGAGTGGGGAGGGGCTCACCTTCTGGGGTGGCACGCGATTGGCTCTTGAGCCGTAGGGAGGGCCGGAAGCGGGTGCGATCGTTGAAGCTCCAGCTCTTCTGCACCTTGGCTGGGCTGGTGCCCTCGGTGCTGACGTCCGTGCTGGGGGAGCGCCGGTCCCCGCTGGACGTATGGCGGCCCTTAATGCTCTGTCCCCTGGGGCTGGCCAGGCGCACGCGCTCCTTGAAGCTCAGCTTCTGGCTGCGGGGGGCACAATCAGAGGTGTGATCAGCTGCTTAATGTTGAATCTCGAACGGAAATAGACAAGCATTTAATACTAAAATGGGGGGGGGTGGGGGTATGAGGGGCCTTGTCTATGGAAAAAGCACTGAGCTGGGGGCCCCACCCACACAGACACACAGGCTGACTGTTTCTATCAGTCATACCGCTCGCAATCACTGGGGCCCAGGCAAAACCATAACTGGCATAACTGGGGGGGAGGGGTGGCTGGGCCATACATATTGACTTCACTGTGAGTCACTGACTGATGGGGGTCACACTGGAATGCTAGGCACAGGGCAGTGCAGACCCTGGGGGACACGCACGCATGCAGACGCATGCATGCAAACGCACGCTAGACTGGGAGAAGCCTGCATGCGTGATGATGAGGCTGCAGGCCCACGCCATTGGCCAGGCACGGAGGGGATAACCCCGCCCCCATCTGTAAACTGACTCCGCCCTGTGGGAGGGGCTATGGGTTCAGGGGCTCCTACGCAACAGCAGGATCAAAATCAAATGCAGCCCTGGAGCGGCTTGTATGCAGGTTGCTCAGTTTCTGTGGGGGGGTGGGGGATTTCAAGTCAGAGTCATGCGGGGTGGGTGAGTCAGAATGGACACAGGCAGCAGGCAGAGTGAGGGACAGGGCCTAACCACGCTCCAATGGCCCTTAAAGACTGAATTGTGACACATTACTCGACTGATGTAGCATCTGGTGAGCAGTGGGTTATAAAGCATCATTTTAAAGACTGTCATGTCTATTACAAGCCATAAAGACAACTTATCAACATACACTGAAAGGTAACTGTATTTCTGCCTGGACACTAAAATGTATTGCACCAACAGGAAGTGACCAGGGTTGGTACCTGCCCGTGCACTCTTCTCTAACCCAAAAGCAATTATACTATGTGCTTACTAACCTAAGGAACAGTCACTAATGATTTAATGAGGCTCACCAATCATTTCAGCCCCATCTCTTGCGCCTATAATACAGTACCCCGGAAAAGAATGTCAATTAAATGCATAAAATTTAAATATGTACAATGGTGTCTATCTATATTTAATTATGTCTTTCTTGAAGAGTTAAAAAAGCAATCACAATGTACGCATACACTTAACATCTGATCTACAAATAAGAGCACCCCCTGCTGGTGTGGATGTCTTAAGGGCTGCGGCCTTGGTTTGGGATCTAGAAAAAGGGGTGACAATTCAACAATTACTGTGAAATTCCTCAACAACACTGCAGTTCACCTGTATTTCTTTACAGTCTAGCAGTGTGTGGTGACACACCACTGAGGATTGCCTCATGGGGGGTTAGGGGTGAGAAATCACTAATGTGGGGCAGATTTGTTCGAAAACCAGCAGGCAGCAGGCAGTCGGGGTTTCTGACAGGCAACGTCCAAAATGAAACCACCAGAAAACATGAAGGTAGTTATACATTAACAAGGGACCGGGACCAGCCCCAAAGGGGGGGGGGGGGGGGTGTCAGGCGGGGCCATCGCTGTCCATGCACCTACGGTTATTCAGCATTCCCACAGGACACGTGCCCAGGAGGGGGGTTGCCGAATACCTATGTCTCCACGAGGTAAACCTCCAGCAGAGTGTCTCTCTACTACTAAAAAGCTTACTAGGGGAGATAGATGGTCATGTGTTATTCCAGCCAGAAGAAGAAAGTCTCCGGTCAAGTAGCTGAAACAGTAAACAGCCATCATGTGTAACAGAGAAGGTAGGCCATCCATGCGTTCCGTTTCTGCATTGCTCCTTACAGGATGGTCATTAACCAGCGCACACACATTTCCACAGCCCGACGGCCCGGAACCAGACCGTGAAGAGACAAACAACGATTTTACACTTCATCTGATGGCTCCCCCCAAATTGGGGGGGGGGGAATTAACCGGTGCGAGGGAGTAAATCTAGCGTTAGTAGAGATGCATCAAAAGAGGAATTGCTAAGATTTCTTTTTTGGGGGGAGGGGTGGATAATGGGGGGGGGAGAGTTTATTTTATAGGTTGTGGGGAAGCATGGGCTGGTGGGGAACTGCTGCAGACACATCTGCCCCGCCTTCTTCCCAGATGGGTTCTTCTTATGAGCGCCACCCTGTGGCCCCTTTAGATATATATATATATATATATATACCTACCACTCTGATTCACTGATTATTATTGCACAAAAAAAAATAAAAGAGATGATGGACAGCATAATTAGGCCGACCCACATATGACTCATCACGCAAAGTGGACCAATCAGCCTCGACTACAAGTGAATGTATAAATTTCTGCAGGTCCACGTTGTACTCATCAGGACCGGCATCTTCTAGTCAAAGAGTACTTAGGTTGCCATTAAATTAAATCATGTATATTTTAAACTTAATGCATGACCGGCTGATAGTAGGATTAATGACCCATAATGCTTTGGGACTGCTACTGAAGATCGGGCTGTGAGGTGGACAGCCACACACACAGACACAATAAGGTACACGCACACACATATTCACTTATTTTTTGAGTCAAGGTCCATTTAGAGAAATCAATTCACCCAACCTCCACACCATCCAAAGGAGCCCCTCCTCCCACTGTGTATGTCCCACATGTATTATCAGGCCATAGTTTGGTGATGTGGTGCGTTGTTAATATAACACACATTTTACACCCCCTGAGAAGCAAGAACAGCTAACCTCTGTGCAGTCCTGTCAGGCTGCTTCCCAGCTCCTGCTTTTCTTGACGCACCAGAGAGATGGGAATGGTCTCTGGAGCAGCCCGACGGGGAATAATGACTAACATAAATATCCGAGAATGGGAGACGAAAGTTTCCCGGGCACATCCAACTCCCTGGACACAGAGCTAACAGTGATGGGTATCCCCCCCCACCCCGTTACTGTATGCTTGCCCATGAGGATGTAGCCTGGGGTGAGAATTACGGAATAGCCTATAGCCTTTACAGAATTTCCAGAATCCGATAAAAGCGTTGCACTAATTCCACAAAAAAGACGTGTGCAATTCATTGAATTAGGAACAGTATCCAATCCTGTTTAGAGTCCCAGTTTTCACAGTTTTCTGTTGCTCCTGTAGGGAAATCAGTACAGTTCATAATCCTCGATGAATAATTAATCGGAATATTACGAGAAACATCACGTCACGGTGTACAGCTGTACGAGTTAAAGGGCTACAAACCTTGTAGATGATTCGAGCTGGTCCTTCCTTCATGTGTCGAAGCAGACGGGGAGAGGGGCACAAAGGTCAAAGGTTAATCGTTCACGTCTCCAGGTGTGGCGGCACGCACAATTAAAGACGATAAAAGCGATACTGTGCATACAACCCACACGACACGGATGATCATGAAGGAGAAAGAGAGAAGTGACAAAAACTCAGCAGGAGAGAGCAAGTTGCAGGCCCATGCGGCAAGACGTCAGAAGCCAGGCACATGCCGGCCTCGCACGGTACACACCAGGCAGACTAGGCAAGCGCGGCAGCGGGGCAGGGAGTGCAGCTAGCACGGCTAGTAGGGCTTGGCGGCTCACACCTGCTCGATCATGTGTTTGTTTTTCCTTGGCGTTAAGGGTGGGGTGTGCCCTGTGCTAATGCGTCGCTGAAAGAGCGCCCCCTCCTGGCGGGAGGATAGCCCTTCGTGGACTGGCGCGTGCGTCCCGGTCAAACCCGGTGCCCACAGAGATGTCAAAGGGCAGCTGGGCCCGTGATGGGACCCTGTGGGAGCTCAGCAGATGGCTGGCCCAGTATTTCCAGGCTCCAACCTTTGTGCAAAACCACAACGCAAAGTATCTAATGGTGGTTTTGATGGGGGGATGTGTTACTGTGGGATAATGATACAGGGGCAATAGAGTTTGAAGGGCCCGCTTAGATCGCTCTTATCATATATCATACCCAGTAGAGGTGGAGAGTCAATGTGTTGGCACTATAAAACTAGCTAATTGGCGCCACCCAGAGGACGCGAGAGGGAAAATTTTGGGGCCACAGACAGAAACGTGGGGCACCTGAGAGCAGATCAGAGTTGCGGCCCAGTGATGGATCTGAGGGGCTGGGGGTGGGAGATGTGTTTGAGTGTAGCTACAGATCAACAGGTTCAGGAGCCTGGATCATAATGGGCAATTCGATGGCAGGGAATATTTAAAAGCAACATTTAAAAATTTAGAAAAAAAATAAACAAACACATATTTAAAAGAAAAGAAAGAGGTATAAAAACTTACAGTAAAGTGATATACAGGCCGGGAAACTTAACGAAAATACCAATTAATGGGAGAAAGAGTAGGAGATACAGCGGAGGGCACAGACGCCACGAGGGCACAGATGCCACGTGGGCACAGACGCCACGTTTAACACCAGCTGCCATAGTTGTACCTACTTCATAGGGCTGCAGGAATGCAAGGCCTTCAAATGAGGCTTCCAGGTAGCAATGGAAACTGAGTTCTCATCAGCCGAATAACTACGCCAAACACACTGCATGCAGAATATACAAAATGGGGGGGGAGAAAGAGAGGGGACGAAAAAAAAAGAAGAACAAGGCCAGAGGAAAAAGGGGTAAAAGAAGAGGAGGAGGAGGAGGAAAAAAAACAAAACAATTGAAAAGAAGATTAGTAAAAACGATTGCGGCTAGGTTCGTTGTCAGGTGGGGGTACGGATACATGCCTGGGGAGGACAGTTTCATAGTGACGCCAGGTGGCCCTCAGGTAGAGCCGGCTATCGTCAGTGGAGTAATACCGCCACGCGGCCTGGTGTGGGGGGGGAGGAGACAGAGGGGCCACAGCATGATGAAGAGTCGGCTGACCTTACCGCACCGCCGCGGCTTTCCAGTAGGGGGCGCCAAAGGCAGTGGTGGGCGTGGCCTGAAGCCAGCGGGACGGGGCATTACGTGGGGCTTCACGCTCGAGAACAAATCCCGACTGACTCACGCTACATGCTACATACAAGGACGTATTCCCGGCCCTGGGATGTCTCTGTGAGGGAGGAAGTTTTAACTGAAAGAGCCACAGAAATTTCCTAAGTGTAGGAGCCATCCATAGTAGGCTGTGATATCATGTGTCTGTGAACCCCCTTGTCTAATTAAAAAATGCCCTGGAGGGGGAGGAGTTTAACTCTGCTTTGGGTTAGGTTAAGTGAGGAGAGCAGAGCTGTCTGCAGGAGTGTTTATGTGAGTGTCTGTATATCTGTCTTTGTGAGTGTGACTTTCTGGGTGTGTGTGTGCATGCATGTGTTTAAAATCATGTTTGGGTCTGTGTTTGAACAGGTGTGTGACTATCTGTGTGGGTGTTTGTATATGTCTGGCTCTGCGAGTGTCACTGTCTTTGTGGGGGTATGTGACTGTGTGATCGTGTGAGACTGGGTGACTGTGTCTGACTGTGTGTGACTGTGTGTGATGTGTGACTGCGTGTGACTGTGTGTGATGTGTCACTGTGTGTGATGTGTGACTGGGTGTGAATGTGTGTGACTGTGTGTGATGTGTGACTGTGTGTGTGAATGTGTGACTGTGTGTGACTGTGTGTGAACGTGTGTGATGTATGACTGCGTGTAACTGTGTGACCTGGTGTGACTGTGTGACCATATTGACTGTTGAAGAACCGTGAGCATATGGACAGGGATCTGACTGCTAGATGAGAGAGGAGGTCCTGCACCTCCTCTTCGGAAGAAGCCAACATGGCTGCCCTGGTGGTGCGGGGGTGGGGGGGGCAGGGAGGCGTGCTGGTACCTGGATGAGGCTGGCTGCCGGGTTCCGCCGCTTCTCAAAGTGCTTCTGCCTGTGCTGCTCCTGGACCTTCAGAGCAAAGCCAGAGCCCAAAATGCCCTGTGGAGTCAGCGAGGTGACATGTTAGCGATGGCCCAGGGTACCCGCCCCCACAAGGGGCCCCGGATGCTAGGCTCCGATCTGTGCTCTCCTTGATGGATATAAGAGATGATCTGATTTCCTCTTCAAAATGAAAGGCTGTTGTTGCCACGGCCGGTGTTGCCCGCAGCGCCGCATCTCCATACTTATTAGAGGCATTAGGGGGCGGCGTGGTTCACCGCTAGCATTCTCTGGGACCCAACTCTGACGGGTTGGAGGGAGTGGCAGAGATAATAATCTGCAGTGATGGATCTTCTGCGAACGGCTTGCACAGCAGTTTGGAGGGGAAAAGGCCCCTTAATGAAACAGCGTGTCAGTGTCTCCGGGGAGTGCAAGCGAGGGAGTCTGCCATCCCGGGGTTATTTTTATGGCTTAGATCTCACAGGGTGACCCACTGCTACCTGAGGCTCGGTCTGGACAGCTCCAGAAGCCACCTCCCTCCTCCCTCTACTCTTCTTTGTGGGGTACAATTTATTTTTATATAATTATCCATTCGTCCATCCATCCATCCTACAAGTACCTATCCAGTTTGGGTGACAGGAGGTCTGGAGCTTCTGCCCCTCTGACCAGCCCATCGTAGGCCACACATGAACACCACAGGTAATTCAGAGATACCATTTAGATTGAATGTCCAGCCATGGAGTTCAGAGGCCAACATGTCACCTTAATACATATCTCCAGTTTAATAAATGTTAATTTAATGCTACATGGCAGTAAAGAATTTTAAAAAGGTGGCTAAAAAGAGGCTTTATGTGATGTATGGTAAGCAAAACAGAACAGTGAAGGTGAGAGAACCAGCAGGGGGCGACGTGCTCACCGCGGGGAGGGCGAAGAAGGAGATTCCCAGCAGGGCGAAGAAGGCGGACAGCAGGCGGCCCGTCCACGTCTTAGGTGTCTTGTCCCCATAGCCGATTGTGGTGAGGGTGATCTGAGGACAGGGGTGGTGAAGGGCCCCAGCTGAAACAGGACACTTTCTCTTGTGTTCCACCACAAGCCCCAGCACACCACCCAGAGCAAACTTTGGCTTGGCAGGCAAGCGAGTGAACGAAGGGGAGCAGTACAGCATAAGGGAGGACAGCGAGTGGGAGGACAGAGGGAGAGAGGACAGCGGGAGGGAGGACAGTGGGAGAGAGGACAGCGGGAGGGAGGACAGTGGGAGAGAGGACAGTGGGAGGGAGGACAGTGGGAGAGAGGACAGCGGGAGGGAGGACAGTGGGAGAGAGGACAGTGGAGGGCGGAACAGGGAACAGTGGGAGGGAGGACAGTGGGAGGGAGGACAGCGGGAGGGAGGACAGTGGGAGAGAGGACAGTGGAGGACGGAACAGTGGGAGGGATGGCAGTGGAAGGGAGAACAGTGGGAGAGAGGACAGCGGGAGGGAGGACAGTGGGAGAGAGTACAGTGGAGGACAGAACAGTGGGAGGGATGGCAGTGGAAGGGAGAACAGTGGGAGGGAGGACAGCGGGAGAGGACAGTGGGAGAGAGGACAGTGGAGGGCAGAACAGGGAACAGTGGGAGGGAGGACAGTGGGAGGGATGGCAGTGGAAAGGAGAACAGTGGAGGGGGAACAGGGAACAGTGGGAGGGAGGACAGCGGGAGGGAGGGCAGTGGGAGGGAGGACAGTGGAGGGGGAACAGGGAACAGTGAGAGGGAGGACAGCGGGAGGGAGGACAGCGGGAGGGAGGGCAGCGGGAGGGAGGACAATGGAGGGGAGGACAGCAAGATAGAGGACAGTGGGAGGGAGAACAGTGGAGGGGGAACAGGGAACAGTGGGAGGAAGGACAGTGGGAAGGAGGACAGCAGAGGAGAGGAGGACAGCAGGGGGAGGACAGTGGAGCTCTTTCTGTTTGGCCGGGCATACATGAGGAGCCCGTGTCTGTGACGATGGACACATGTCTGTCCGTAGTCTATTTGTATAGTGCTCAATGATCTTCAGAGGGCTTAACAAAGATCTAACAGTGAGAAAGGCATTGTGAGAGGACAGGAGTGTAGCTGATCTGTTACAGATATTTCATGTTAAAAAGGCCCAGTGGCAGCTGGGCACTGAGTTTATGCAGGACGGCGGGGTGATACAGCTGCACATGAACCTCTAGGGTCCGAGGAGGAAGCATTGTGGTTCAGCCCAAGGCAGTGTACTGACTACTGGCCCCTGATGCTGCCCTCCATGAGGACAGGCCACTTCAGTGTGACTCTGGATGGGTCAGGAACATCCCCTATCTAGATGGTTCTCTCTGTCTATCCACATAAATTAGCCCCGACAAACCAAAATCTTCACAACCTGAAAAATGAATGCACCAGGACCCGAGTTTTGCGAGCAGCCGTGGTTCGGGCCAGCCGGAGTACGGAACCATCCGTCATTTTATCCAGGAGCTCCAGCTCAGCTTAAAAGCCAACACCGGTGACCCAGCTCACCCTCCCCCGCCCCAGCCAAAGTGTCAAATGGTTCCTATCGATTCTATGGTTCCCTCAAATTACACCCGTATTACTTATCTGACTCCATGACCGATGTGGCGTTCCCGTGACATTGCCTCGACACAATTTTCTCCCACTGTGATATTTACCCATTTAGCCCCCGTGACCAAAGCAGGCATAAATGAAATCTGGCACTTCGCTTCATTATGATTAGGGCTTGTAATTGCCTCCCCAGAGCAGGGGCCAACAGTCCCGCCTGCGGCTTTCGGCGGAGAAAGCGAGCCGAAATCTCGCCATGAATTTTATGACCTGGAACTGACCTCCCTTGTCCTTCGAGTTTAGCGACATGCATTAGCAATCTGCGCCTCGCATTCCCCTATAGCTCCTCAGTGATGTGGGAGACAAGAAAACCCCCCAGTGGAGTCAGTGTATTAAATATCTGAATGGTATTGGGGTCTTTTAAAGCCCCTTTTGTCCATATTCCCAAAGAGCTGAAGGCTGGATACACAGCTGGTCCTCTAGGGGGCGCTAATGCAGAGATCAGAACCCTCACCTCCCCTCATATTCCCACAAGTGTGTTTTTCCACATTCGACAGTTTCGGTCACCACGATAAAGCAAAATTGCACCTGGCTATGGGTTCGGCACTCAATGCCACCAATAACGCTAAAGGCTATTTAGCACTGTTTAGCTGATTAGTGGCCTGGAGGAGGTCTGGAGACTAACCCCCTGAAACGTGAACCTCTCATGGGAGCTCAGAAGCTTTGCCGGCTGGTCTCTCAGGGGCCTCAACACGGCTCTAAAAATCCAACATTCCCCTCCCTGTGGCGAGGCGGAAAGGGAGATGATTATAGTGGCATTATTCCTGCCTGCAGACGCTCAGAAAGACCCGAGTGTCTCTGAGCCTCTATCCTTCCTGCAGGACACACCAAGATGGTGACCGTGTGCCACAGGGAGCAGGCAGCCTCACCTGGGAGTGTCATACGCACACTTGACATGAGCCAGAAAAACAAGGTGGCTGCCAAGGTTCTTCACAACCCTGGAACCCCGGTGTCCGTGCCATATTTTACAGCAGCAGTTGGAGAAGATTAATTACGTTCATGCTGATTTAAAAATCATTCAATTGAACAAACAGACGGTGGAAGAGAGGGGAGGGCAGTGAGGATGCTTTGCTTTGCTCAGGGTCCTTAGGGACTCTGTCCCTTTCTTATAGAGGTACTCTACTCACCGTGCCCCACCATAGGGCGTCGGCATACGTGTTGAAGTCTACGTTGAACTCTTTCTCCACCAGGTACACCAGGAACGAGGAGAATATGAGAACCAGGAAACCGATATACCAGGCGGTGACCAGCTCCTGCAGGGGACAGGCCATGACAATGATGAGTGTAACTACGAAGGGAAGTGATGCTAACTGCGGCTAATTCCAGGGAGCGGGAATTACTCTGCATTTGCCTCCCCCAATATAACGATAAAGGCGTATGGAACTGGCCCTTGGAAATTAATCCAAAGACGGCTTCAATATGTGTTATTCATGCAGTCTAATCCCTCAGGAACGAATTTTGGGATTAGCGTGTTGCCAGGGAGCTAAATAATGACTTAGGCTGGCCAGAAATACCCTCGAAGCAGGGAGAACCAACGGGGCAGTGTGCTACGATCAGCAGAACCCTGACTGAAGCATAACATAACACCCAAAGGGGTCATGGAACTCCCCAGGAGTGGAGAGTGGTGTCACAATTAGCCTTTCGATAATGAAGCCAAACAATGACTGTGCTAGCAGCTAGCTGCATGGTGTCCGGAATAGCAAACTGGCTCCTTGAAATGAACCATTTTCCACGTGGTCCCTGTCCCCCGGCAGCACGTACCTTGCTGTGGGCGTAGACCACGGAGCCCAGCAGCTTCCAGGTGCCGCCCCGCCGGTCCATGCGCACCATGCGCAGGATCTGCAGGAAGCGCAGACTGCGCAGTGCTGATGTGGCGAAGATGTTACCCTGGCTGCCTGCCGACACCACAGCCACCGAGGCGATGAGCACGATGATGTCTGGGGGGGGGGATTAGGGGCCGAAGTAGGATGCAGGGGTGTGAGAGGAGATGGTGGGCATTGGGTATGTTAGCATGTAGATGACATTTTCACAAACACCATTAAGGAAGAAAAAGGCCATCCTGGGGAAGTCGGACTTGTGTCCTGGGACAGGCAACCATCAACGGTGGTGGGGAGGGGGAGGGTGTGGAGAGGTGGCCTGTCACGCTTCCCCATCACCTGGTTGTCACCAGCAGCCTCTAGATGAGTAGCGGCCACTGCGAGCACTGGGTCTGTGCAGGAGTACAGAGCTTTGACTATGGCTAACACAGCTATCTGCTAACTTAGCTAATCACTAATGCAGCTAACTGCTAACGTCGCTAATCACTAATGAAGCTAATCGCTAACGTGGTTAATGTCGGAGTATCCCCTCCACCGGGTCCGTTGATGAGTAGAGATTCATGTGGGAGATGATGGAGGAGTTGCAAGTCACACAAGTTTATTACACTGATTGTAATCAGGGGGCGACTATCTGACATACATTCAGCATGTGCATCAAATGGCTCCAAAGTACCTTCTCTGCCCAGCTCTCTTATAGCCCATTTGCGCTTCTCCCCCATCTTGCCATTGTTCCTGCTACGTGACAGCAACTTATTTTAACTTTGCTCTAGTTTAGGTGTTAGAAAGTGTGCTTTTCTTTCTCTCCTTCGCTGGCCTTGTTCCTTCTGCCCGCACGTCTCCTTATCTCATGAGCTTCCCATATCTGGCTGGGCCAAGCCGCCCTGTCCTGTCTGGGTCCGAGCAACATCTTATTTTGACTTAGTTTCAGTTCCCTGGAGCTGTCCTCCGAGTTACTTATGGCCTGGTAGGCCTTGCACCTGTTCTGAAAATTGATAGTGAGACTCATGTAAGGTTTTGGATCCCACACTAATCACTAATGAAGCTAATTGCTAACATGGCTAATCACTAATGAAGCTAATCGCTAACATGGCTAATCGCCTGGGTCTGCCACGAGGTGATGGATCTCCCTGTTGCCAGAAGACGGTTAAGAAAACAGTTCCGGCGTGTTTTGTAACACAGATATGCTTTTTAACACAGAACTCCTGGGAAGATCAACAAGTAACCACTTCCTCTGAAAAAATAGAATCAGCCCCATAAAGCACATGGACGTTGGGGCCCCTGGTCATTTCTGTACTGCAATAATATTATCCTTTTATTAAATCACATTTCTCCAAAGCTTTTTTCGTGTTGAAATCCTACGCCGACCGTATGTTTGCTCTTCTCGGGGAAAAGTTACGATTCCATTCCTCCCGTTCGACGTTTCATTTTCTCAGTAAAACATAGCCACCGCCTGTAATCCTTGCCACGCGGAACCCTGCGGTCACGGGCGAAATGAGCAGATCGGTGTATCCCGTTACACGGGAAAGCGGCAGGCTTCCGATGAAGGCCGCGACCTGACGGAAAATACATTATCTGCTTGCGGAACGCCGCAGCTTGAGGGAAAAAGGTGGGGGCTGTTCTAGTGGTGTCGGCTGGGTGCCCATCGGTGGCTAACATAACGGCCTTATCCCTGTCAGATAGGCCCGGCTTGTCCATAGCCAGAAGACGGCTCAAGCGCACAAGTTAAGGACAACCTGAACCAAAATTCTACCCAGAAATTAAGAAAGTCTGACCAGGGTGGGCCAGTTGAGGCTACAGCAATGCGAAACAGCAGCTATATCAGGCCGAATGTCTTAGGCAACGTCATGTAAGCGTACTGAGCACCATGCAGTGGCGATATGGGACTCTGAGTACCAGGTCAGGGGTGAGTCATGGATCATGAGGTGGGTAGCCTGTAAGGAAGAGATTGCTTTTGTACAGAGGTGGAAAATTCAAGTCCAGAGAGTACAAATCCAGACCAAGATTTTGTTTCAACCAACCAGTTGAGTATTTTGTGACTGTGACTCTAAACTTAACTGGTTGGTTGAAATAAAATCTTGGTCTGGATTTGTACTGTCTGGACTTGAAATCTCCACCTCTGCTATTGTGCCATGTGTGTGAGTATTACACTACTGATTGCAGGAAATAAATAAGTTACTATGTGTTTGAAGCCCTGAGCACCAGGCCTGTGGGCAGACATTAGAGTCTGTACTAAGTGTGTTGTATAAACACAGTGTTAGCTGTGTGTGCGCGTTATACAGTAAAGGCATGAGACCAGAGTGTACCATGTGGCTTCTGTCAGACACGCTCGTTTGTTCAGATCCTCGCACACTCATGGGCAGCCTGCCCGCTCACCCCCGCTCACTCCTGCTCGTCACGAGCCCCGCAAACCCATCGTTTATTTACATAGACCGCAGCTGCAGGATTTGCGTCAGGGAAAATGGCGCAATAAGCCTAAATACGGCGGGGTGAGCAGACCTGGAACGCGTCTCCTAATAAAGTGTGAAAGCCGTGCTGGCGGGACAGGCGGGCGGACATTAATTAGAGGAGTCCCCCCACCCCCCGTAGGATTTCCTTGCGCTTCTGGCTATTGCGGTGCTCGAATGGCTCGGGGTGAGTGCGGAAACCGCCGGTGGACCCCTGTGATTTACGCCTCCCCATGATCCGGCCCGGACCCTTTCATGCCTTGCCTTTTATGACTGGCTTCATGGTCTGCTGTGCCACTACTTACACCACCTGGCCACAGGGGGCGCTAAAGGAAGGGCAGCAGTCCCGTTGTTATTATCTACTTTCCTTGGTTTGTACAGATCTGTGTGAGTTTCAGTAGTAGTGTGTTTAGTGTTTTGTTGTCGTGTGGCCATTTACAGTGTTTGTGAGTGTCGTGCTTTTGTATGTTTAGTGTGTATCTGTGTTTGTGTGTGTATGCGTGTTCATACGTGTCACACATTTATGCATTTTTAGCAAGGATACTGCCCATGGATGAAGTGCTGAGCTGCGAAGATGAGGCAGATATATGTAGGTTGTCCACGGATAAAATGCTGAGCATTGCATAGATGAGGCAGACATGCGTAAGCTGGCCATGAATGAAGCCTTTTGCTGCGCAGATGAGGCAGACTTGCGTAAGCTGG
>JAODUD010000110.1:1402597-1417708 GCA_026784285.1 Stomatorhinus walkeri
ATATCTTTCTGGGAAGGAGGGGACCAGACAGCAGGTGGAAGAAGGAAAGGGAGCTGTGAAGGGCAAACAGGAAGTACGCATCTCCATCGGCCCCTTCCGTCTAAATTTGGAGGATAATGAACGATGAGGCTCACGGCCGGCCGTTACATAAGGGGGTCCCATGCTGGGGAGCCAATTAATCAAAAGGCGGGAGGCAGACAGCAACGGCTCCTCGACTGAACAGCTCCTTGGCTCTCACCTTCGCCCATCCGCTTGATGGACAGCTGTCAGGGGGGTGCGGGAGCTTTTCAGAGGGGGGCATGTTGGGTGCTCTTTAAGACACATAGCATTATTCATGACGCGAATCCTAGCGCTGCTCCATCGTAACAGGTGATCGTCAACTCACCGTGATGACATCTGCTTCTCTAAAGTTGCAACCTCAGGGAGGGTATTTACATTCATGTTTTCATTTAGTTGATTTCCACAGAATTACCTGGGAACTGGGAGAGAGCAAAACCGTAAACCACCTGGGAGACCGTGAGGACTGGTTTGAGAAACACTGTCTTGCCGGTCTATTGCTGGTTCAAACCCCAGTCCAGACATGCAAAATGTAAGGATGCAACATGAACATGCGATGCCGGTACCAGGATGTGAACCAGTGGCCTTCGAATCCAAAGAACGACACTTTAACATCCACTCTGTAATACTAACATTTGTCTTTTTATGCCAGAATGTGCGCCCCTCGATGGTGACATACAGTTACTGCAGGAACATCAGGACAGGAATGATGGCGAGAACCCAGGTGGTATGATCACAAAGTATCTCCAGGGTGACTTCCCACTGGGGGGAGACATTCATTACACCAAAACAAACAGGTCAAAGTTTGTAGCACATATTCAACATATTCAGAGAACCCTATTTTTCTGCTCTTATAATTCTGACACAAAATATCCACGAAAAAATAAAGCCTTGGAAATAGGAGTCGCAAAAATACCCCACGACCCTGTACCAGACTGTCACAGATGGATGGATTAATAAAAATGGACGGAATCCTTGGAGCTCAAATGGATTCAGGGGCAGAATCTGCCAGGGCACATGGCAGAGTGATGTTCAGGAGAACCTGGGCCACCAGGTGGGCATGGGGTCATGTCCCCCAGTGGGTGACCTGGCCCACAGTGGCTCCGCCGCCACCCGCCCGATTCAGGTGATGCCGCAGGCTGCTTTTTCGCTGGCTCAGCATTCCGGAAGACTAATGCTCGCCGGTAGGTCCCGTTCATATTGTCTTTATGTAACAGTCGCCACGGAGACTCTAATGAGTCGGGACACAAAAAAATACAAAAAACGAGGGCACGCAGGGACTGTGTCTGCCCGCGCTTTGTTAAAGTGCCGGGGGATTTGTCTAGAGAAGCAGCCAGGCAGATTCTGCCCAACCTCAGTCTGGCTGTGAACCAGAGTCACCTTGACAGCCCTCACACTAAGCCTAGCCTCAACCTTCAGGCTAGAGAGAGATCTCACCACGCACTGGGGCCACCACACAGACGTGGCATCAGCGATTTGCAGTGGGGGGAGTGGCATCACACCCCCACAAGGTCGAGGCCCGACAGGTTCACTCTGGCGTTTCGTCTTATTAAGTGTGAAAAAACAGCGGAAACCATCTCAGGTGATGAAACAGTTGTCATGTCTGGTTGCCATGGCAAAAAACCAGCTAGGGCCTGACTGAACTCGACGCGATCATCATGCTAATGCGGCCACAGTATCTGGCGTACAGAGAAGCTCCCCGAAGTTGCGACACGTACAGGAACATCCTTCTTTTGTTTCTGCTCAAGATCTTTAAACGCAAACGAACAGACTTATCCAAAAGAAAACATTATTCTAGGTGATTTCCATAGATATCAGTCAGGGTGCAGTAATTATCAGTCACAAAGACGCAGAGATTTAAAATGTTTACATTAACGCCATCGCCGCCGCAACTCCCATAGCAGGAATGCCGACCCGCAACGTTGGTGCCGTGACACACCAGGCCGGCCTTGCTGGGCCCAGAACCGAGTGGGATCGATGCCCCGATCGATGCTAGATGATGTGAACGGTATGTCCGCATGAGGCTTCTCTGAGGCCCCAGATTATTCCGGAAGGACTCCTCAGGTTGGATCGTGGAGGGTTATCAGAAGGGGAAACTTGAAGATATAGGTCAAGGGGATTACTCAGGCTCAAGCACAGAGGCTAATTAAATTGAGGGTAATGATAGATCACCTCCCGGCTGTGACTAAGTGCCCATGTGGTGTGATGAAGAACTTGGTGTGGTATTCATACCACTGACCCGGTAAGAAGGTGAGTCGCACTGAGAGCAGCACCTGGGTGGGACCCGGAACACGGCCGTGGAGAGGCGCTCACGCCGGGGGCCATTAATCAGTCGCAAAAGGAGAGGCTGTCAAAGGATGCCCGTGCCGGCAGCGACACCAAACCAGCGTGATGGTGGGGAATCGGCACACTGGCATCCCTAACAGCTGGCAGAATCGAGAGCAGCTTCACGATCATGTTCTCAGTTTGCCATCCGCTGACGCGTGAAAGGAGAGCGATTTCACTGCAGGGGTTTTTCGAAGGGCTGGGGACCAAAGGTACTTTACCGGGGGCAGTGTTTACATGAGACCTTTTACCGCATTAATACTGCAACACAAACGCTAATGCTAAGCTAATCATCCTTCCATATGACATCAGGCTGATCGCACTCCGCAACTTAAAGAGCCGACTCCAAAAAGCAAAGAACAATAATATAAACTGATTCTGTTTGTGTGACTCCTTAAACAAGCTTTCCCTCTGGTTTAGTGGTTAGGATTCAACGCTCTCGCCGCTGCAGCCTGTGTTCGATTCCCAGTCAGGGAATACAAATTTTTGGGCAGTGGTGGCTTAATGGTTAGGTAAGTGCACTTGTAGTTGAAAGATTGCAGGTTTGAATACCCGACCAGCACGGCACCACTGAGGTACCCTGAGCAAGGTGCCGCCCCCAAGCACTGCTCCCTGGGCGCTGAATTAGCTGCCCCCCGCTATGTCATGATGTCACGTTGTCACATACGGGTTAAATGCAGAGGACACGTTTCGTTGTTGTGCACTGTGTGCTGTGGTGTGTCAACAATGACCACTGTTCTAATTCTAATAACAAAAAAAATGATTCAGCAAAAAAACAAATCATTAAAGATAATCAAATTCAAGCTTTATGGCTGCCGTCGGAAATTGCAGCTCTATATTTGCATGTCGAGGTAATAAACACACAATAAGCACCAAACCGTATTTCAGCCAAATTACGAACATCCCAGTCTCCTCTCGAACACGTAATAGATGGCAGGCCACTTAGCTGTCATGCGCTGTCACTTAAGGGGCCCCCTTTCTGCCTCCATCTCACCAAACACTGACCGGGATGCACACACCACGTGGTGCCTGCAGACCTGTGGGGATATCGCTGGCACCTCTTCACGACCTGAACTACAATAAACAGCAAAAGCCCCCAGGCATACTAATTATTCATAAAATAAGCTGGATGAGAAAAAAAAGGCAAGAGGAGACATCCCCCACACCAGGTGGCGCTCTCCATCATCTCAGCCACAGATGAGGATCCTCCACCTGAATTCAATGCACGGACGAGGCAGACAACGTCTCCAAGCATAGCACACCCACACTGTGGAAAAACATTTTTCCCACATTTCAACCTGCTATTCAGGTAAAGGCTGCAAGCCCCCATACCTTGGGAAACATGGGGGGTGGTTTTTAGCCCTGGTTACCCAGGGGCATAGCTAGAAATTCTGCCCCCCCATAGTCTGCCAGGGTGTCCACGCCCCTGCCACATCCCCGCTTCATCCGCTTACAGAAACGCTGTTTTCGTCCTGCTTCCAAGGATGAACCCAGTAGGGAGTCCAACTCCAGTCCAGGTCGGAATTGCCAGGCACAGCAGTGAGCATGAGGTGCATGGACCCCCCAAGCATAGCATGGGGGGGGGGGAGGGTGTTGATGTACGTAACACCCCCCCCCCCCCATCACTTCACACGTAAGAAATGGGTCACTTCGTGAAGCTTATTATGTCTGAGATTTTTCATAAATCTTTCTTTTTTACCTACTAAAATACATCTTCCTCAGTAGAGGATCATTTCTCTTTTCTTACAAGGGAAACAGCATAATACAATAAAAAATGTGAAAATAGGGACTCAGATGACAAATAAGTGAGATTTTGGACCTGATGGAGTCAGGAGAACGAAGACTTGAAGTCCAGCACTAATCTACTAACCCTGTGATCAGAGGCTGGAACTGCATTACAGTGGAACTTCTCACAGACCCTACGGGCGTGTATGTTCTTGGGTTCACCTGAACAGTGAGTGAGCTTCTTGCAAGGAACAACTTCTCGTGTCTGTGTGGCGGAAATGTCTCCCTCATGGTCCCACTCCCAGGGCACACAGTTGGCATCTCAGGAACTCCTTACCACTCTGAAAGTTACTGAAGTGGGTGCGTTTGCTCGAAAAGCATATCAGCACAGCTAACAGTTATTAACATTTGTGTACCAGCAGAGTAAGAGAATATGTTCAATGAAAGACATTACATCATAATGAGATGTTTGTTTAGGCAACTGGGGTGGTTCAATGGGTTAAGACACCGTGTCTGTACGTGGAAGGGTGCTGGGTCAAATCCCAGTGTCGACAGAGTGATTTCAGCCTCTGAGCAAGGCTTTTAACTCCCAGTTGATCTAAATTCTGTCTGACACTGCTTGCTCTAAAAAAGCACCATCAAAATGAATAGAATTTAACACTTTATTTCACATTTACACACATTGTGAAGGTTTGTCTGTTTTACACCTCTTTATTCATCAGTTTTATATACAGGTATTTAAGCCAATGTTTAATTAGAATGAACCTCTCTGTGGGCGTGTAAGAATACAGCCTGAGCCCTAAACGGAATCACCGTCGGTGAGGAGGAAGGCTGCACTCAGAGACGATGGCAGTTCCTCTCATCAGCATCCGGGGCCACGCAGCTGTGTCACGTGATCAAGGGCGCCGACTGCAGCTAGCAGCAGCAACAGTCCCGAAAATCGATGACCCAGCTTGGGAGCATGTGATTAACCCAGCCTCCATCCCTCTGAGGCCGAGATGCCTCCCTCCCCACATGCTGGTTCAAATCAGGGACACTATTTCTGTCCCACTAAGAAGCAAAGTGCTGACGGTGCCTTTGTTTCCGGGCGTCGCACATGTGGGACATGAACACTAAGGGTACCGTCGCTGGTGTCAGTTGGTCGACACACGGGCCCAGCTATTCATGGCAAACATGCAGGCTTCAGCAGAGCCACTCCCTATGGCGAGTCCCCCCTGTCCGCCTCCCGGGACTCTTTACCAGCCCAGCAGATGTTTGTCAGATCACAGCCCACACACATTAGTGTTACATCCTTCTCAGCATGTCTTGCCTGGGATTTGAACTCGAAATGTTACACGCTGAGGTGTTTAAAATATGCAGGAAGCAAGAAGACACAAAACCCCAATCCTACTGTTCTCTTAGCGTGTGGCTCAGCGGGTTAGGATGTTATTCCTATTATTAGAGGGTTGTTGGTTCTAATCCCATGATCAGCTGAGTGATTTTTCCATTGATCCCCAGGGTAAGGCCTGTAACCCCAAACTGCCAAAAGAACTTTCTGAACCTGCTTCCTCAATTGTATGTCACCTTGGATAAAAGTGGCTGCCAAATAAATAAAATGGCTCTAACGATAAACATGGAATACGTTTTTCTGCTGCCTGTCAAGAGAGTAGACAATCACCAAACCCTCTACCTGCAGCGGGGGCCAGAAGTTAGTTTGGAAAGATGAGGGACGGGACGGGCCAATCCCACGCCTCTGGACCGCTGCGGACGGGCAGTGGAAAATGAAATGTACACGCCATGGTCATTATGAAGCAGACGCGTCTTCTGAGGGACTCTGTTCTAGAAGGGGGCTGAGGAGACATGTTCCGTCTGTTAGCAGTCTTTCCTGAGATACACACATAATTCACTTCCCACATCTTCATTTAATTAACTAATCGCATCATAATCAAAATTGCTGTTGTCATAACTCATCCTGAAGCTGCGTGTCAAGCCGGGGGGGGCAGGGGAGGGGGGTAAAACCAAACCATCCTTGTGGTTTTTAAGCAAAGCGTACACTGGGATCACGCCAGAAGGGACTGGAGTCACCACGGCTTGGTCCATCATAGCGAGTCTTTTATTAGACTAAAATTAAAGGAAGAATTGACTTCACGCGAATGCTATGTGCTTTTACGTAAACACCAATATAGCTCCAATAACGTTTTTTTTTTTAACGTGACGAAAGCGGCTCTGTCTTCGTATGTCACCTTTATCGTGACGCTTGTACCGCGCGGTGAGAGACTCATTGCGCGGCGGCGACTTGGACACGTGACAGAAATGCACTCGGCTGACTGGAAGCTAAACCGGCGCTTGGCTGGGGTGCAGCCTGACGGTACCTGTGCCGCCCCCGCCTCGATGCCCGGGGACTGTGCCCTCATGTCCTACCACACATCTGGCTGCCTGGATAATATTGCCTGTGTGAACATGAAGCGCAGAAATGGAAGATCAAACGAGCTTTCGGGGAGCTTTTCCGCTTGTTTACTCAGACGCAGAAGCCCCCGGCGAGTCCTCGCTCCCGTACCCACGCGCTGGGCCCTGAGGGACCACAGCGTTCTCACAAGCACGTCACCTCGTTCTCATAAAACAAGCAAAGGCCATTAAAACGATTTTTTTTTTTCCATCCATCCTGTCTAACAAACGAGAGCTTTTGGTGGGGGTGTTGTGTGCATTCAGAGGCTTGAGACAAGAAAGTTTCCGAGACGTATATGTTTAATTTCATTCTCAGGGTTTTGTATTGTTCGAGGACAATCAATTTTGGGGGGGAGGGGGTTGTGCAGTACACACATAAATCACTAGTGCAGGGAACAATGGGAGTGTGGGTGTCAGATGTCGGGAAAGAGGCAATGCTCCCCGGAGCTCTGTGGGACCATGGGCCAAGGCAGGGTGTTTAAATAACTGCTCCGAAAGCCTCCCCAAATATTACACGATGAATGCAGATCTAATCCCCCTCACCTGGGGCTCAGATCATCTCAAAAGGGCATCATGAACTGGAGGTCAGTCAACCTCCAGGTGTCTTCTGCTTGCCCCAGTGACCGAGTGGGCTGGTCACTGCTATTCCGGTCCCTGTTGGCTGAGACGTCACGTGGCTGTTATATAGGGAGCACTATAGCAAAGTGACACATGGCATCAGCTCACTTATTCTTTCCCTCGTTTATCTTCCACCAATCCCTCCTGTCCTTCCCGTCGGTTCCCAGCCGCTCAGCGATAAACATAGCAGGAACATCTCTGGCTGCTGGCGTGAGGTCGCCAACAGCCAATCCCCTGGAGTCCCGTCCGAGCCCTCTTACGGTCTGTCGCAGCCCCAAGCTGAGTGATCTCACCCACTCAATGATGCAGCACATGCGATAGAATCCATTATGGCCAATTCTTTATGGTAAAGACCCCCACGCAGACTGGTGCTCAGAAGCATAGCTAAGGAACTGCATTAATGCACCGTGTCCTTAATCAAAATAACCGTAACTATGGCTGCTGTTTCTGCAGCACGTGACATTGTGATCTACTGACCTTGTCCATTAATGGTTCTTCTGACCACCCATGTTCTCTGCTTTCCTGCCCCCTTGTTCATCTGAGCTGGAGTCCAGGCTCAGTCGCATGGAAACGCGACATTGTGGATGCGACTGTGACATTGTGGAGGTGACTGTGACATTATGGATGCGACTGTGACATTTTGGATACGACTGTGACATTGTGAAGGCGACTGTGACATTGTGGATGCGACTGTGACATTGTGGATGCGACTGTGACTTTGTGGATGCGACTGTCATTGTGGATGCGACTGTGACATTGTGGATGCGACTGACATTGTGGATGCGACTGACATTGTGGATGCGACTGTCATTGTGGATGCGACTGTGACATTGTGGATGCGACTGTGACATTGTGGATGCGACTGTGACATTGTGGATATGACTGTGACTTTATGGATGCAACTGACATTGTGGATGCGACTGACATTGTGGATGCGACTGTGACATTGTGGATGCGACTGTGACATTGTGGATGCGACTGACATTGTGGATGCGACTGTGACATTGTGGATGCGACTGTGACATTGTGCATGTTACTTACAAGCTGCAGCACCATGGGTGCAGCCTTCAGTCTGACTCCCTACACAAGCCAGCGTGGAGAACTGAGTCAGTGACGGACTTTGGCTCTGACCTAGACCGCGGTTTACACCTTGCTTTTAGCATGCCAGCCCACCTTTCATTTCCCTATAATGTTAGCATGTCCAGGGACGGTTGAGCAGCCAGTTCATCTTGGACCCCCCCCCCCCCAGAGGTTTTTCCCCCTCTGTTGTCATCTAGCTTTCTTTTTCTTTGTCTTTTTCTTTCTCTCTCTGTATCTCTCCTCTCTGTCTGTGTGTCAATCTTCCCTTTTCTCTGTTTTTGAATTACTCCGAATAAACAATGCTTAAAAAGGGGCTTTGAGGCAACTGCTGTGAAAGGTACTATACGAAAATTAATTGAATTGATCAGAAAATTATGTACATTCCAAAGTCATCTCACTGTTTTTTGATGTGGGAGAATGACGCAGATAGGTATCAACAGGAACCTTCTAGATTCTACACCCTTCAGTTCACCACACTCCGAAGCTTATATCTCCAACTAACGGCTCTGCTGCTCCGAGCTAATAACTCATCCATGTTTCCTCTGACTCTCCGCCTCTGCCTTTCGCTCCCACTGACCTCTTTGTGCCACCGGGAGCAGATCCGGACGCCTCTCGGACCCCCATGACGTCAGCAAAGGTACGAGGCTGGGCACTCGGCACGTCCAGGGACCAGACACAGCGTGCCTAACAGCGCAGTCAGCCGTCATTGATATAGCTGAGCATTACTCAGCAGGAGTCACAGCACAACGTATTTCAGCATCTCCCTATACCTCTTGCTCATATTAATTCCTCACATTATACATGTTCTGCTCCAACTCTCCCCTACTGGGTTCCAGCCATCGGCAAGTCGATTCAATTAGCGGTAATGCTGGTTCTACTAACCGGGCCCAGGAGCGAGCCACATCTCATCTGCAGATCGCAGTCCCAGGGCACCCCTCCTGCTAACTGCCCTGGGTGCGGCTCTGTCATTAGGCCGGCCCGGGGACAAAGGAAGACGGAGATGAAGGAAGCAGGGCGGGTGGCCGGCAGCCCTCCGTCGTGACGCGTTTCCACTCGCGGCTCCTGGGCGGACTGGCTTTTGTCTCAGGCAAATACGTAACAGGCCTCTCTTTTTCCACCCGGCGCTATCAAACTCTGTACGATCGCGTGAGGGAGCTGCAGCCAGGGTGTCACGTCAACGCATCAGAAAAAAATATACTCGCGTTTGTCAGAACGCGGCGGCCGGGATTAGCACGTCTCCCTGCTCACGCTTCAGCCCGCAGATAAAAGCAGGCTCATTTCTCAGGATGGCTGCTTGTTAGGCTCATGGAAGAGACGGCTCATTCTGGCACATTCTCTGAGAAGCAGCCGATCCGCAGCCCGCTACACAGAGTCCAGCCATGTGTCCATAACACTGCTTGGTGGGTCAGGAGATCATAATCATAAACATGTCGATTTTAAAATGTCATTTGATTTTATTGATTTTATTTTAGCAAACAGCCATTGCATAGCTCCTCTGAACCCTTGGCACATGTTTAAAGGCTCTAAACAAGTGTCCTAAGGTGATTTATATAGTAATTAGTAAAAAGCAATTAGCAGGTAATTAAAGAGATTTCAATGAATGGCCCCTTTAAAGCCTGTTAAACATAGTTACCCATCCTTGGAGATTGTTATTAATTCTGTAGCCTGTTCACAGCTGACGCATATATGCTCATAGATTAAAACCACTATAAAGCACCAGCTGAGAGTTCAAAGGCAGACTTTGTTAGCACAGTTAGTTAGGGTTAGTTACGAGTTTGACGCAGTAAATGACAACGTCAGCGGCTGAGCCACGGCCCTTCGGAGGAGGTCAGATTCTGTACCGATTCCAGCATGACTCCTTTCTAATTGCTCGACCCAGATCTCACACTCTGGACACGACAAAACACTTAAGGCTGAGTGTTCTTAAGTCTGTCCGCCACGCCGTAATGACTAAATTTGGACAGTGCAGGCACTGGCACTGATGTAGGTGTGAATCGCCAAACGGAAGAAAGAGCACCAAGAGGTCCAAATCTTGGTTTGACTCTTGGTCTGATCTTAATCTCGCTGACATCACTGAAGAATAAATCCTTTTGCATTGTGGCTCCACTGGAGCAGGACAGACATCTGTTCCCCATTTCGCTACTAGCTGATGGCAGGAAATCCTCCACTTATTTGTTTAATTTTCCACTTCATTTTTTCACTTCTCCCCTCGTCTCCAAGCTCCCGTTTCCCTCTCCTTTTCTGGCCGTCGTGCAAGTCCCAGGGGCAGGTGCCGCAGGAATGCCACCAAACAGCCACCCAACAATGACAACGGCGACAAACGCCCGACCACCGCCGAACCGTAACGGCAGAACTGTAACAAAAAATGACAACAAACTAGACACCATTCGAACGGTGACGACAATGAACGACATCAAACAAACAGTAACATCCTAACAGCAACAACCATACAATAGCAAAAAGTGACCAAACTAAACAATAAACTGAGACGAGAAGGAACCACATCAAATGGTAACATCCAAACAGCCAAACCATAACGAAAAGCAACAACAAGCCAAATAAAAGTCTGAGAACCACATGAAAGAAACAAAAAAATGCAAACAGCAAGCAAACCATACAAACAAAAGTCAAAGAGACAATGAACTACATCAAACCAACATCCTAACAGCAGCAACAAACAACAATAAGAAACAACAACCTAAGCAGTGACAACAACAAACTACATCAAAAAATAAAAACCAAGCTACTGCAGTCGCCTGACATTCAGGGAGTCCAGCACTCACCCCGGCTCACTGCAACACTGTGCTGCAGGAGCACTTTGGAGAAATGGACAGAAGGTGACCAGACAGCCAAAGAGCATCCTGAAGAACAGAGAAGCAAGCTGGAGATCCTGTCACCCTGCTTCACCCACTAATGTCCTGCTCAGCAAAGGCTTGAAGACCTTGAGACCCCAGTTCACACGCCAGTTCACACGCATGTGGCCAGTTGCCAGTTCACACGACTCTCACACTCACAAAAAAAAAAATCTCACAGCAAATCTATATTATTCCATTACAAACCCTTAAATTAGCTACGCCAAAAGCTACCAGGTGACCGAACTGTTACATACATGTAAATGAGTGTGCAGTCTTGTCTCAAATTGAAAATCTCATGCCAGGCAGATGAGCAAAGGCGGCAACACTGAGACGGACATATTCAGAGCTCTCTTTAGCTTGGTTTCACTAGTACCTTACTGGTCAGGAAAGAACACCTGACAGACCCAAAGGTTGGGAAAGACAAACACCAACTGATCCACAGCTCTTGATTGGATAGGAATGCGCACCGGCGTCGTCCTTGTGCCCCCCGACTGTAGGTCAGGGTTCTTTCCTTTCATTTGGATCCCTGAGGAATGCTATCAACAACCTATCAATACACCTTCCGCTAAATGGGTTTTGCAGTGATGGGGGCAGCGTGTGGAACGTGTTTGTGAGTCGACGTGAGGTCTGACATGGCACCTCTTTTGCAGCACACCATGTACCTGGGCCACCACCAAACAGCGCTTGCGATTTACTAGCGCGGCCTGACCCCGTGTGCGCAGCTAGCCAGCGGAGGCAGACTAGCTTCTGTTGAGTCCCGGGACGACCTTGGCCAGCAAACCCGAGAGAGGAAATTCGGAAAATCGCCGACGCCATCTCGGGCCGTCTCAGTGGATCCTTGGAGAATGAGGAGGAACCGGCGGAAAGGCACCTGCGTACAAACCGTTCCGTTTAACGGGGAGCAAGAAGGGGATAGTGACGGCCTCCTTTGACTCTCAGTGGAATGGAGATGCTGAGCCCGACTAGAGACCGACACTCTTTTGGGTGACAGTAGGCGAGAGAATCGCTGCTGAAAAGGAAAGGAAAGGTAAATCACACCCGATACGCCCAGCTGCCAGGAATGCTAACGGCAGCTAGCGATTTATAGAGCGGCTTTTCTTGCGACGCTGGCGCACCGAGCTCCACCGTGGCGACAGCTTCCAGCAACACATGGCTTCCTGCGTTCTGGAGAGATGCGGTCCATCCCAACCCAGGGCAGCTGGGGGTGGCCCTACTGCAGAGCTAGCGGTGCTGACCAGTCCGAAAACACACACGAATGTGAGCGGACTCTGCCAGCAATGCGCCCACGCACATGCACTGACAGAAAAACACTGGCAGCACTATACAAACACAAACACATCCACACACAGCCAGACACACACAGTCACGCACACACACACAGACACACACACTGGCAACCAGCCAATCACAAACACAGGCATCCACACACTGCGAACACACAACCCCCCAAATATATTCAGAAACACAGCTGTGGACATTTCCTCTCATCGTTGTGACTCTAGGAGTCCGGCAGCACTAATGGAAACAAAAGATATTAAATTATGCAAGGCGATTGGGAATGGTGACAAACAATATTGTTTATTTGGCAAGAAAATTATGGCAGGTTATGTGCCGCGTCCACAGAGCGGGGCAGTGGGGGCCGCTGTTATACTGCACCTGGCGCCCGGTGCTTAATTTACAGCCACAGGTAACGAATACAGGAAAACAGCAAGGGCAGATCACATGATAAGTTCCCCCCTCCCTTAACAGTCAGCAGGGAAAATTCTAGGATTTGACCCTTAGGGGGACTCAGCCTGCTGAAAAAATGTTTGCGCCCCCTTCCTGGGCCCCCTACAAGAATTTTGCCGAGCAAAAGGTACAAAATGTATAGGAAAAAACAGGATAAATAGCAGTGGTTTTAGGAAAATAATTTTTTAGCAGGGCTGAGACAAATAGGGTCTAGTCCAGTGGGGTCGTGATCCAATGAGCAGTTTCTGCTCCCAGGCACTACCTTGCGATTGTCCGATCAAATCACACAGGGGCGCCTTTAGGCCCTGTGGTGATGTCCTGGACCTCTGCGTTCTCAGTAACCATGCAGAGTGGGGGCACCTCGCAGACGCTGACCACGGCTGGAAACACCAGCTCCCCACATTTTCCGTTAATAAAACTCCTCACGTCGGAATGAGGGGAGGGAAAAGAAATCAGACGTCTTTACGAGCGTCTTCGGCCGTTCCTGCTCCGCCGGGACACGACCGCGCTGTCGACCACGTCGCCCCGCTGGTATGTGACCCCAAAGAGGAAACGTAGCTCTCCGTCTGGTTATGGGCACGTCCCCGCTCTCCGCGAAGCGGTCCGTGTCACGTAGCACAGCACCCTCATGGACAACAGGCAGCAATAACAAGCAAGACAAGACGAGAGTCTCATCCCCCAATAATCATGTGTCCCGTGCCACAGAGATCCGGCAAACTCACGACTTGGCTTGTCTGGGACCCTCATTCATTATATCAACAGGCCCCGGATTTAAAAGAAAACAAAAATACAAACTAATCTCCTTGATCATTAGCTAATGAATTGCCCTGCTGGGCCTGGAATCTCATCCTTGTGTATTTATAGAGCGGCTTGTGGGATAGCCTTCCCCAGGTGTGGGTGGGGGGGGGCTGCTGACAGGGCTGTATCTCTGTTCACACTTCGCAGTAAATTCTGCTGTTGTTCCCCACTGGGCTCTGTCCTGAGGCCCCCCAAAGCCCGATGGGACGTCCCATACAGCAGAGACGCGCCAGTGGGTAGCCGCGGCCTTTCTGGGGGGGGGGGGGCTTCCCTTGTCCGCCAGGCCAGCTATGGTGCCCCTTCTGCCGGATTAACGCCGTCCAATCAGGACTTACTGTTCGCAGTAGCTGCCCATGTGTAAAGAGGAGTTGCCCATCCGCTCCAGGGGGGTGGGACAGTATTATAGAGAGTGCTCCCCCAAGCCACACGTAGTGTGCCTTTTCCTGATACCCAGGGCAGGACGGTGAGTAATCAATCAGGAGCTGCATGGCTATGATAAGGTGATACTCTGTGCCGAATTGGGGGGGGGTTAGGTTGAGGGTAGGAGGATACGGGGTCAACATTCGTGTGTGACCCCAGGAAGGGGGGCCAGGTCTGGTGGACAGCGCGCCCCTCAGGCCGTCATGGCACAGTGCGGCTGACGGGCTATGAAAGAGCTCCCGTGTGTCTGTCCTGTGGCGCCAGCAAGCCGCGAGAACCCAGCAGCGGGGCGGCTGTGAAAACAGAGCGTGTGCTGTGTCTGTGGGCGACCACGGATTTAAAGAGACGGCGAGCTATTTCAGGGTGAAGCTGGCTCATGCCGCACACTGCACAGTCGCCCTGGGACGGACGCCAGTGCGCCACCTTCACCCAGCCCAGTGCATCCCGCGCAGAGACCCAGCACAATGGAAAGCTCTCCGCCACACTGGGGGGGCCCACACCTAAGAAAAGCCTTCACATCAGCTCAGCCTCCCAGGTGTTTCAGGGTTCCCTAGTGACTCCCCCCCACACCCCCAACCAATCATTAATGCTGGACCGCCACAGCCGAAAAAGGTTCTGTGTTGTGTAGAGTGAGTGGTGAATGCATTTCCAAACGCAATAAAATCGAGCTGAGTGGGAACGCAGCGTGTGGAATTTCACGGGAGCCGAGGAATTTCCCTCCTCACCCGCCGCACGCCGGCCTGCCTGCCCCCCCCCTCCCGACAGCCGCCAGCATCGTTTTACATCATGGAGGTGGGTGGCACAGCAACCAAAGACACCCCTCAGGTCCAGCCACCTAGCCAATTTCTGGGATCTGGAGCAAGATCCAGGGCAGGTAATGGGCATTGACAGCACAACATTCTGACGTTACAAAGACTCCTCCCCCCATAACAAAGTGATTAGCCTCCCGATGACATCCGGTAAGGAACAGCTCTCTCCGCAGCTGGCGGATCACCCACAGTGGAACCAGCTCACCTTAACCTCATTACAGGCCCCCAACTGTGTCTGCACTCTGTAACCGGGGGGGGGGGGGGGGGGGGGG
>JAODUD010000110.1:1441865-1460713 GCA_026784285.1 Stomatorhinus walkeri
CGTCCCTACTTCGCGGAAATTCAGTTATCGCGGTCGGCCTTGGAACCTATCTCCCGCGATAAGTGAGGGATTACAGTATTTCTACACAGGAGGGAAAATAGTATAACGAGTGCAACACTTGTCTGTGGACAATTATTTGCCACTTGGTGAGGTGGAAAGGTTTGAAGCCACAGCCCAAAAACAGCATTGTTTACTGGTTCCACTTTTGTCAGTTTAAAAAATAAAATGTACTTCATTTTGGAATGACAGCACATTTCTGCCCTGTGCCTGTAATCAGGAGCCTTCACACATCAACCTGGTGGCCTACATCTGGCAGGTCCCCGCAGCCGCTTACAATGCCCCCATCAAACCACCGTCGAAATGATGGGAGGGGTTCCCTCTCACGGCCCCAAGGCGACCGCCTGCGGGGCCCCAGCGTTTGTCTTTCCATTCAGGGCTCTGGCAGGCGGGCAACAGCGACAAGGGAAAGGAACGCGTTGCTACGGCAACAGAGAGGTCCAGCCAGCCGTGCCAAAATGTAAACGGAATCGGACTGAAACGATGGCGGCAATTTGAGGGGGGTCTGGAACCACAATGGTAATGGTTGATTAGCCGCTGTTGTGATGAGCCCTTAAGGACAGGAGATGGTACAGTGCCCGACTGACGGGGGTACCTGCTCGATCCTCTGTGGCTAAGGAAAACAACACACAAGGTATAGAGATATAGATAGAAGGAACTAGAACCCCCCCCCCCTCGTATCTCTGTACGGGGATAGAAGTACCCCCCCCCAACTATATAGGAAGATAGGTGTACCCCTCGCCCCCCCAACCCCAGAATTTGGAGGTGCCCCCCCATTTTGAGATACGGAGATAGAAGTCCCCCCAGAAACCCACTGAAATATGCAGATAGAAGCTCCCCTCCCACGCTATATATGGAGATAGGTGTGTCCACCCCAAATATGGAGGTAGAACTCTCCCCCCCACTACATACTGAAATACCAGTGCCCCCCCCATTTCGAGATACGGGGATAGAAGTGCACCCATCCCTGACAAGAACTGTTTGGTGTCAGACAACAGTCCCCCCACCCCCCCCACAAGCCGACAGGCAGGCAGGATGGAGATAAGTCTCCTCTTCGCCTTCCTCACCTCCTCCTTCAGCCCCCAGCTCGCTGCCCGCGCTCTCAGGGTCATAATTACTCAACAACCCCCCCTCCAACCCACAGCGGGCTAAAAAAACACGGAAGTCTTTCAAGCAGCGCAACATTACTGACAACAAAACATCACCCCACGACCTGCATCCCCCCCTACTCAAGTCGTGTCTGATATCGTCTAGAGGCACGGAGGCCGTATGAGGGACCATGTGATTCAGCTCCATCTTTCTGAGAAAATACATTTCTTCAAATAAAATGTTGTGTTGAGTATCATGGCTGCCGGGGTGGGGTGGGGGGGGTGGGGGGGAGTGGAGGCTTTCATTGCAACGCTGGGAAAATCCCCTTCGCCTACATGCATCCTGGGCCACCAGACTGGTCCCTGCTGAAAAGGCAGCGTGGTGATTGGTTGACGGACATCCAGGGTCCGCCCTCACTCAGGATGACGGGTGAGTGGCTGTTTTAGTCAATCAGCACAGGATCCCCTGGGAGTCCAGGCTCTGCCCACAAGGGCTTAGAGTCACATTTCCACATACTCTGGGTGCCCCGCGCCCTGCAATCACTTTTAATGTCATTAACTTCAAAGGCAGACTTCCAACTAAGCCACAGCAAAAAAAAGAAAAAAAATATTAGCTCATGTTGGGAACCATCCCCATGTTTGACTAGATTCACACGGTCATGGGCGACTGGAGCTATGCTACATGATGATCTTATTGGACAACTGAAGATGGCGCTCTTGAGTGTCCCCTTGTGGCCTTCTGGGGCTGAAAAACGGAGGGGTGGTTCGGCCATTCTGTCACTGGAGTCGCCTCGGAGGACGATTATAAACCAGCAGTTGAATCCTCAGAGTAGCCCCCGGGGAGGATGAGGGCTGCATGGGATGTATCGCGCTGACTGGGCACGACACGGCCTGGCTTTCAGGAAACACAGCGCGCTCCTGCCAAACACGCCTGAACCGCCGTCGCTCCCTGAGCCCCCGGTGGGGGCGAGGAGGGAGCCACTGTCTGGTGTTTAAGCGTGGCTTCTGTCTTGTGTCACTGGTGTGCTGGTGATCAAAACAGTGGGCCTTTCAAAGGGCCGTGCGCGCCATTTACACGCCGGCTACAGCGTCTGTTTACTTACTCCCTGCCTCCTGCCTTTAAATACATCATCTTCAATTGGGTTTGACACAGACTTTTTCCATTGAGTCAGAGCTGAGTTTAGTCTAACATACCTTCCAGTGGCAAAAAAGCACGCACACACACACACACTCACACACACACACATGGGGACAGACACGCAAGCAAGGATCCTACTAGACACTAGCAGAGCACCAGAATTAATGATGCAATGCGTTGGCTTGGTCCAAACACGGATGAAACGTGCGGCGTGGATCAGTGAGGATGTCGTCTGCCCCCTGCCAGCATGTAACCCGATGGCCAGGGATCCAGCAAGCCGGTGTTTGCATTTAAATCAAACTGCCCTGGTATAAAACACAGCATCATCACACGGCATCATTCAGCAAAGCCAGGAAACGCAAAGTCAATGGATCTGCTTTCAAAACCATCATACTAGGGTCATGAAAAAGGAAAAAAGAATGCAGACTTGTCAAAAGAAAAGGCAGCAATTCCTTAGACGTATGTGGCGATTCTCTGTGAATGAAACAGCAGTCGGCCTTTTTTAGCTAATAAGTGTTCCTGGAGTCAGCCAGTTGGCCCTGTAACGGGAGTCGGGGCTCGACAGACTGGTGTGAGCGGTCTGAGTGCTCCACACAACCGACGGTTACCTGCTATTAATACAGACGACTAAGCGTCACCCGGCAGAGCTGCGCAACTGTGACACAGTACGATTCCCGCCATTTACACGGCAAGTAACTAAAGTCACGGTACTGATCTGCACAGATAAGGGAGGGGGGAAGGGAGAGGGAGTTAGAGAGATAGAGTGCGACTGCCTCCCTATTTTAAGAAGCATAATTAGCAGGTGCACCAGGCTGTGGCGGGACTGAGGCTGGCAGCCTCTTGGCACGGGTGCGTCAGAACAGCTTATTCCGCTGCAGTTACATTACGCTGTGATGACATGCAGTAACGTCATACTGTAACAATGTACTGCAATGACACTATGTAATGATGTGCAGTAACAATGTGCTGTAATGACACACAGTAATTACATGCTCTAACAATACACTGAAACAATGTGCTGTAACAGCGCGGCATGATGTGTAGTAACAGCACACTGTAATGACGTGCAGTAACGACACGCTATAACGCCCCACAGTAGCAATGAGCTGAGCCACATATTGGCACACAACCCCAGGAAGGTTCAAGCACACTGTGGATAGGCAGCTTAACTAAGACTGCCACGCATCAAGCATCATGACACCATGCAGTCCCAGTCCGACGTGCCACTACATGCCAGTCCAGCCCCTGATTCACCCACCGTGTGACCCGCAGATCTGCAACATGGAAAAAAGAGCAGTGCTGAGACCGCAGGGAGACCACGACCACCAGCCCATATACTGTCATGTGACCAGTGACATACTGAGGAACAACAAAGGAAGTGAATGCGAGGGGCACATCCCTACATGCTCGAACCCCCAGGGGGTCAATGAGAGACTGTGACTCACAGCGGGAGTGCAAACCTTGCGGTACTATTTTCAAGTTTCACGTTAAGATGCATCGGGTTCACTACCGGTGCTCTGGTGGGGATGGAAGACAGAACCACATGGCTGGAGAGAGGGCAGGAGTGGGTGAGTAGGGTACGGGTTTGACAGGAGAAATGTGACAAGAAAGAAGGACAAATGAAAGTGAAATCGGTGTCTTCGTAGATCCAGTCAGGGTTCTGGGCACAGAATGAACAGAACATATCAGTTTACCTAAAACCCTGTCACATGACTGGTTCTCCCTCCTGAAATGGCGACACCCCCCATTCATGACTACCCCGTGGTTTGTAAACACCCTGACCATTGCGTTACACAAAAAAAACTAACTTGGGTTTGTGAAAGGCGCTATATAAACGGAACTGTTTAGTCATTGGGTCGTCTGGCAAAGCGAGGAAAGTGGGCGGATCAGTCCCCGCTGAGGAGTGCCCCCTCCTGGCAGGTCCTGAACCTGCCGGCACGAGCGCATATCCATTTACCGGCTCCTTCCTGCATCTGACATACTTGTGCGGATAAGGGTGCCTTAATCCCGAGGTAAGCTGAATACCAGCACTGTCGGAAGGGGTGGGGGGGGGTGATGTGAGGTCCCCACGGCGGCCCTTACAAAAGCCCGCTTTAGCGCGCCCCACCGGACCACACGCCGCACCGAAACCGTGCTAAAGTTCAGGCCAAAATAACCCCCGTCACGCTGCAGGATGTGGGAGGTGGCCTGTCTCATTCCACATTCTCTGTTCTTTGGCGCCCGAAATTCTCTACTTAGCTTTCCTGCTTTGTGAAAACGTTCAGGATGGTCGAAATGAAGACACATTACTACACATTGCTCAATTATAAGATATACAAAGTGAAACAGACTCAGCTGTGAGGGGCGGGCAGTCTGGAAGCTTATCTCTGCTGCAGGGCTGAGGTGGATTAGGAGAACAGGTTCCCATCTGCATCGCACAGAGCACCCACACTCAGTTATTAAAATGGGCACAGAGGCGAACATTTCATTTTGGACAACACCTCCCCCCCCCCACTCTGATCTGTTCTCCTCCAAAAGAAACTTCTCCGAGCAGACAAAAAACATGTAATTAAACAGACAAGACTTTCGCTCTCGCTGTCTTGAGAAATAGCGGATGTTGCAGATCTTTCTGCGCCCGCTGCCTTTGATAAAAATGGCCGGTTCCTGCGACGGCAGACTCCAAAGGCTCGCTAAAGGTCAGCCCGCATCTTCTGCCTCTACACCAAATAGCCAAAGTGGCCGCGCGTCAATCTGATGTTCCTCGTTAGCGCTGCCTCTGTGCCAGGCTCTGTGGTAAAGGGGTCAGTGGCTAAGAGTCTGAAAGTGTTGTGGGAGAAAACAACCTAGTAAGGAGGTGTTAGGAGTTACTGGATGTGTAACTAAGGTTGCCCTGAAATGGCGAAGTCAAGGCGACCGCAAGAGGAACCTCAAGGAAGTAGTTGGAGAATGGATGGATGGATGAAATAGTATTTGTAATGTGAAAGACTACTATAAATAAATTACACAAGCTAAATGATAATGAACAGCACTATACTTAGTTAAATAATCAAGTCACTCAGTAGGCTGTGGGTTTGATTCCTGCTTATGGTGTGTGGGCCATCTGTAAGCTTTCCCTGTGTTTGTGTGGAATGCCTGTCCACCGATCGAATACTGAGGTGAGGTGAACTGGAGTTTCTAGTTTGCCCATTATCTATAGTGGCATATCCCTGTGATCAAAGCATATATATTATTCTACATATATGAATAGAGCTTTTTCCTATCGCATACATCTTCCGCCACCCACAGACAGTGCACTGACCTCTCCCCCATACATAAGAAGGACTAAACATAGTGTGTTCATCTTCCCTTCATAATCAGGTACTAAGAGCAGCATCCCTTCCTAGCTAGCAGTGTCTTCCACTGTGTCGTTTTGGCTACCCTGAGGGTTCAGACACGAAAGCCTGGGGGCGCCACATCGGCCGCGGACATCATTAGTGCCTAAGCTTACTCTGCAGAGGAGGACACAGGGTGGCGGTGAAGGGGTCAGCAAGTTGGGGCCCACAGGAAATTCTCCTGCAGAAAAGTTTTGATTTTTAAAGGTTATTTCAGTCCAGGTCGCATCAAGGCCTCATCTGGGGATTTATTTTGTATTTTAGCAAGCAAAGTTTCTTTACATCATTATTTCTCCACAGTTTCTTTTAACCCCTAAATCCCCATAATTATGATCTGTACATTAGCAGAGGCTTCTATCCAAAGCAACATACTTTTTGTGGTGGGGAGGAGGTGGGGGAGCAATCAGGATTTTTCTTTAATAGCAACTGGTGATTAACGGCCCTGCTCAAGGGCCCGATAGTGGAATCACACCAGCGATCCAGAGGTTTAAGTTAGTAACCTTCCAGTCGCAGACACTGCATCCTACCCAGCAGGTCCAAGCACTGCCCCACTGCGAAGCCCCGCCCACAGACCCATTACGTCAGTCAGAGCGCAGCTCCTGCTACTGGCTGTTACACTGTACAAATTCTTCCCCTTCCCATCGTTAGCGGAACTTCTGGACCTGAAGCCTTGCACTGACTGACCATTATAGAAATGTTTCGCTATGGCGGACTGATTCAGTGCTCTGCTAACTTCTCACGCTCCGCTAGATCTCATACTCTGTTCTTCGACCTCACAAAAGTGCATAAGCTTAATGTTCAGTATTTCGCTTCCCGTTTCTATACGCTAATATATCCAGATTAACAAACAGCACCTCCTGCTGAGTCATCTGGCTGTCTGTCGATGATACCTAACTATTTGTACAGTGCAGAGATGGATAGTTCAGGTCCAGAAAGTAGAAATCCAGACCAAGATTTTATTTCACCCAAGCAGCTGAGTTACATAAAGAGGTACAGTCACAGATACTCAACGGGTTGATTGAAACAAAATCTTGGTCTGGATTTTTACTTTCTGAACCTGAACAATCCACTTCTTGTACGACGCAATTTAATAAAATCTTACATAACAATAGTATGTTATAAAATAACGTGATAAATTTGCACTTTATATATGAAATAATCATTAATAAGTTGAAAAACAGGCGAGGGGGTTAAAAATAATCACTCACAGCCAGGGCCAGCCCTACATTTTCAAGGGCCCTGGGCAAAGCTTTCCTTCGGAGGCTGCCCTACCAAGAAAACAGATGATGGTTTCACTTCCCCCGCAACGCGGCTAACACAGGAGCCCTTGGCTGTGGTCTTCCATGCACAGAACCAATGTTCAAAAACATACATCATCTAACCATAGCTGTGGCCATTACCCAAAGCCATCTGCTGAAATGCAACTCACACAAATACAATTATTGTTCTGCCATGAACAAACAATTAAGAGTTAGCTTAGTAAGAAACGTATCTATCCACACTTTCTCTAACTGCTTACCCTATACACAGCTGTGATAAGTCTCTGTGAGCTGGGGGAGAAAATAAGCACACAAATAAATAGCAGTTAAAAAAAAACGCATGTAAAATATCAGTAGTCTGTATAAAATTACCAATGAAATGCTTCCAATGGTCATAGCCGACAGTAGAGCTCATCAAAAACATGGATGTTCCGAAGGGATAAAAAAAAATCTATTAACTGGCAACACACAGCCAAAGAAATACAGAGATGGAAAAAAAATGCAAACTATTTTATACAGTACATATTACCCATATTACTAAAAACATTCAATGGGAAGACCAGCATGACATACTGTAAACACCTGTAGAATATTTCATCTCCCAAACTCACAAAAATCTTCAAAATTCAGCCTTTAAAGTATTATTGATACATGCAAAACTGTATTTTATGTTGATATACATTTTTTTTTCTCTTAAATCATTCACAAAAAGTGAAAGTATTTAAAAAACACCCTGATATATTATGTGTCATTTTAATATTCCTCATTTTATTTCCCCATCTCACTTACAGCTGAAGTCTGAAGGTTTTTTTCACGTATAAGGCATTTATTAAATTTGCATTTATATTTATCTGAAATAGGCTCAGAAATCTCTAAATGAAAATTCATTGCCATGGACCTCAGATAGAAATGACCAATCTTGTCAACAGATAAGGCATCAATAAAAAAAATCCCTCACTGAACAAATCAAATACAAATTGTCAGTGAAGTCCCAGTACTAATTTTTTTCTCAACAGGTGTTTCTTTTTAGAACAGTTTGGTTTTTTTATAACGAGATATATGTTGTCTAGACGCTTTACTGCCAATTCTGTGACATTTGAGGAAGCAACTGCTCGTTTTCTGTCGCAATCATGTTCTGAAGACACATGATCAAATCTGTGGCCCATCATCAAGTTTGAACCGGATGCTGGTGACCTTTAACAACTGAAATGAATAGGCTAGTGTGCTTCTGAATGGGACCAGACGTTCACATTAAACTGATCCGGTATCAATTCAACTGTTGGATGTTACATTCTATCAATCACATGGTCACATCAGCATTTTCAGGCCATTCAATATGACTGTGCCATCAGAAAGGCGGAGACACTGAGAGGCCGAGGTTCTCAACACAGCCCAGCCCTCATACCCCACGTGGCCTCGAATTGCTCCACATCCGTTAGGCCACGGCAAGGCACACAGGCAAGCTTGAGCACAATGTGTGGGAGAACCGCCTTGTTTTCACACTTCGCAATCGAAGGCTACCACTTCCGCTCCTGTTTTTACTTCTGTTTATCACACCGTGCCTGAAGCGAACAGAGGCCAAGTCCACATTCCTTGAGTTCGCACCCCACTACCAGGAGCATTGTTAAAAATGTGGGCCCCATGAAAGCATATAATATTGGGCCCCCCAGTCTGGACCAATACAGTAAATTTCCAAATTTTTTAGGGCCCCTGTCACTCCGGGGCCTTTGGAATCATCCTAATTCCTTCCCACCCCTTATGGCACCCCTGATCACAACCATGGTTAAGGAGTGATTTCCAAGAGAGCAGTCTTCGGTCAGTTTTAAGAACATGCGGCCCTCATTGAGCAGGGCTATTCAAAATATCAGTGAAGTTGAGGTGGTATGAAGACGACGAGATTTGTGGTACTACCATACCCATCACAGTGTAGCAAGACCGTTACATACTGCCCAGTTGTTGTCATAGAAACAAACACCCTGTTACATCATGACCACTCAGCCATGCCGTTACATACTGTCCAGTTGTCATATAAACAAACACCGTGTTACATCATAGCCAATCAGCCACACCGTTACATGCTCACAAGTCAAGATGCCCCCCTCCAAAAAAACTAAATACAAAATTTTAAATACCGAAGTCACCACATCATGCAATCTCTAATTAGGAACAACTGCTCGTGCTGGTATAAACTGGTGTATAACATGACTTTTATACTCATCAAATAAATGTTTATGTCCGAAAACAAAATTACTTCACACTGCCTTTCTGATGTGTTCCAATAAAACAAGGAAGACATACAACCACGTAACCTTAACCACCCACTGTGACCGTACCAAGCGTAATTAACTGCGGTTACCAACTGCTGCATTCAGAATAGAGCTAATAACCAACTTAATAACTTAATTCGTTGGTAATAAATAAATGAAACCTTTTTCCAATTATTTAGTATTAGCCAAGCATTTGAACCTCTATGTAATTTTCTTTCACAAAGACCGCGCTCACTGCAGGAAGAAAATCACCCAATAAATGAAGTTAAATCACGCTTTACCTATAAAAAAGCTAATGATTAACCGGATAGCTTTTCTCATGTGTGGTGGAAGTTATCGCTCCCCAAGTCAAATAGCGGTGTCGAGACCGCCGTTCAGATACACATTCGCCGACTCCAACATATAGCGTTTCCAATATAACTATCATTGTAATAAACTGATTTATTTCGTATTCATTTCAACACTTGTTATTCTTAGCGATTAAAATGGGCTTTAATTTTATTGAATCCCTCTGTGATACATCGCCCAAAAGCTGCAAGGAACAAACAATCTAGTGAAAGTCTGCTGTGATGACAGGGCTCGGTTTCTCACGCTTGATGGAGGATTTTTCTCAGCCCCAAGAGCTGGAAATAACTTAACATGCCAAAGTATGTTGTAGAGGCTGAAAAGGGGGCTAAAAATCTGAAGCCACATCCGTGGATTGAAGTAGACTACGTCTAAATATTGAGCGCGAATAAATCAAACGCAATTGCGAGATTAATATTGACAGATATATAGCAACAGGTTGATTTGATGCAGTGCAAGTCCCCCGCATTTACACTTCTTTACTCGGCGATCATTTGTTTATTTACTTGCATTTATTTGCGCAGTGATCATCATTCAAGGTACTCACACGAAGGCATGGTACACGAAAGCCCAGCCGCGGGGTCTCTCCAGCACGTTGTACAGGTAGTTCTGCAGCCTCCGGTAGCGCACGTTTCTACGGCCACCCTGTGCGCTGTAGATGAGCGGCTTCCCCAGCAGGCTCAGGCGGGCCCCCTGCTTTCCGCTCTGGTTCTCCGCACCTGTCGTCGAAGCAAGTCCGGCCGACACCGAGCCGTCCCTCGCCCTGTTCATCCTTCGGCCGGACTCCACATCTTTCAAGGCATAGCCTCCAGCAGCGCGATGCCCCGGCGAATTCTTCATCCAGAGGCCAGAGCCGCCTTCATCTCCGCTGTGGTTGCGGGGCATGGCATCACCACCTGGGGCCGGGAGTGCGCTGCGGGATCCCCGGTCATGCACATATAATTATATAATTATGATTGAACAGGATAGGATCGTGTAGATAATTTAAAAATACTGTTAATCAGTTATAGCCTCCAGCCGCGAGATAAAACTATGTCATATAGGTTGTAGAAAAATAAAGCACCGTTCGCTTCTAATTAAGCACAGAGATCACTCTGATTTGACTCATCAGTTCACTGAATGGCTCCGACGGTTGCAGGAAGCCATAGATAAATGTTGATCATGCTGTGGCCATCTGAGACACATGGTATTAGATGGAGGTTTGGGGCAGTATCACTATCTTCGGGGTAGATATTTGGTAAGGGGAGGGTGTGCCAAGTCCTGTGAGGTTCTTGTCCACACAGCTTACTTCCTTCACCCCCGGTACGCCTTACTGAAGAATTGCTACATCAAACTTGAATACTTGAGCTAAGTGCAAGCTGTTGCTTTCAATCCAAACGACCCCATTGCTGATTTTAAGAGTCTTTCACTTACACCTTTTATTAATGGCTCGGGAAAAAAAATAAGTAAAAACATAGGATAGATCTTAAAAATCTTAAAATGTGTGAGTGCAGTAATATGCAAACGCTGTCACACTGGTCTTCTGCAGATGTTCGCGCGCTCCATTTCCTTGTTTTGTAAATTGTTCAGCGGAATTTAAGAACCGTCATTTGCAAAGGCACCGATGTTGCTCTAAAACCTCCACAGCATCACACCAGTTGTGTGTTCGTGCTATCTCATTATTTTAAGCATAAATGCGAATTACAATACGCCAGTCTGTCTTTACTTGGTCATCGCGATCTTCGACCACGAGCTTTGTACAAAATACCATACACGCCTTTCAATGTGGGGCAAAATATTGTAAGAAAAATTAAGTTTCCATTCTGGAGTTGACCGAATATTCGTGACGTATAACAACGAAACAAATGTCTGTCCGCCACAAATATTTTTTACGATCACGCTGTACTTACATCCAGAAGAAGCACCAATCTTAGGCAGACTTAAATGGAAATATGAATCATCCATGCGCATTAAACTCTCAGAGACGCGTCCATTTTCGAAGAAGCCAGTGCTTTTTCAGTTTTCTGATTTCTCCCTGTTCGGCTGAAATCGCCTTCCTTCTTTCAGTTAAATAATGTTTTTAGTGCTTTCACTTAGAGTCTTTCTTATAGTTCCCCCATTCCGACAGCGAGCTTCTGTCACTGGACCACGTGATAGGCACTGAAATAAAATACAGTGGCAGCTAGTCTGTGTGGCTGGTGTCCGCACACTTGAGAAACTGGTTTAAAAAACCCAAATACACGCCAGCAGTAACGCTAAAGAAGAATGAGATGAGATTATGGAAAAGGGTGTCTGCGCGCAGATCCGCCGCTTCTGGCCGCCGCGCATAACTTCAGAACTGAAATGTTTCAAAAGGCAGCTGGCGCTGCGCAGCCCGGCTCCTCTGATCTCAGTTTTACGACCAAGTTTGAGGCGCTTTCTTCCTACAGCGATATCTGAAATGATTTTCTCAGTTCTGCAGTTTGCTTTTGATATGAGGCGGCTTGCTGTTTTGCTGGCGACTCTGTTCCACATTTTCATGAAGTCACATGTTCATATATAGGAAACCGGCCCTCAAGAAATGAACCTTTATGCGACACAAATGCTTACGTCTAAGAGAAGTGAAAAAATATTAGTGCGTCCGTAGCTACGTCTATTTCCATGTCACATTTTTTTCTGCTCGACGTGTTAATGGTGGTCTGTATAATGTAAATTGACGGTGTAAAGAATGTGCGTTGGTTTCAACGTGTTGGTGCCCCGCGCTCGGTAACGCACAACAAGGTTTCCTTAAATTTATGAAAAATCCCGTCATTGATCAGGCATGAAAAACCCATGCTACCGTATTTTAAATGGTGATGCTGCCTTATGATCATCATATGTTTAAGCACTAGTCTATGCCAACACGGACTGAGCGAAAAGGTACCTATTTGTTAATCGCTAACTCATGCAATAAGCATGTGGCGACAACCAGAGAAAATGTAAGGCCTATATATCATGTACGTATTTTAAAATTAAACTTGCATATTTAACTAAAATCGTTTTATACTGCAAAATCCATATATTTTTTAATAGTTTAGGCTACATGGCATACTTTATTACCGGCTATTGCAATGCATTCTCCACCAAGAAACCAGTTCACAGGTACAGAGTAATACAGGCTACAAACTAAAGATTATTATTAATACACTAAATAAATAGTTTAACATGGGCCTAATTGATTAGTGTTAGGCTGTAATGTTATCCGGAACATGTTATTCCTAAAAACAAATTAATGTTGAATTACATTTATGCTTACCTAAAATTAGAAATGCCGTTATTTACAATTTAGCGCAGAAAAATAGCCTATTCATATTTCTGTTGAGATTGCTGACACTGCATTTACATATATTTAGACAACTGACTCTAAAACCCACATAAAACCATTAAAGCGTTATTTTGACGATCGACTATTTTCATGTCCCTTTGGATAAGCTGCCTCTTATTAAACCAAATCACACTATAAACTTTTACAGTGAACTGTATTTTCAGCGTTGACATCTGACAGACATTTGTACAGACAGTAAGACTGCCTATAACATATAAGTAATCAGAAGCGAATTAAATTAATGCTACCCTTTCGGCTCCACAACTTGGTCTCATGCGCGGGCAACCCGCCTGGGAATGGAACCAAAAATGACGGCTGTAAATGGCAGCTTACGGTATTCCGAAGAGTACTGTTTACAGGTTTTCTTTTTTTTGTTCAAATGGATAAATATGGCTTTCCAGATTTCGCAGGTCAGACAGATTGTACTCAGCTTAGAATAGCTCAAAATATTATGAAACAAATCTCTTCATTACCACAAAGGCATAAAAACTTGTAGCAAGTGAAACAATGGTTGGAATCAGCAAGTGTTGTAAAAAGGTTTGCTTTCTCCCCACATAAAAACATTAGCCTTTTTAAACACTGTTACCTGATGATAATATATCATTATCAATACCCTATTATACTATCTTAATAATTACTTAACTTGGGAACTGTGTAAGAACTGTTTCTCCACGTGAACAAACTGCTCTGCAGCCTGTAAAAGAACAGCCAGTCCAACTGGTACTGTAATGGTTCAAGACTTGTACCTGCTACGCTTGGATGGTGTAATCCCACTGAGGATTATTTAGCAGGGATAACCTGTTGTATAACCAGATTAAATCTACAAATGATCTAAATAAGTGGTTCTCAATTTTTGTTTTCAAACCACACACTATATGCGACCCAGTGGAAGTGGTCTGGCAACCCACTTTTGGGTGATAATGACACACCGACCTACACTGTCAAAAAGAAGAGCTCTGGTACATTTCCAATTCACAGAAAAACTGTTCCTCAGAGTCCCTTTCCCTACCTTAAATGGTACATTTACCTACAGCTTGGGTACAACTGGCAGACCCCTAAGGGCACAGCCCCAGTGACAAGTAATTGTAAAGTATAACAAAGTAACTAGGTGTCGTTGAAGAACAGAATCTTTCGACAGTCTGGAGTATTTCACTTGTCATTTTGTTTCTTTTTTCCAGTTTCCTTTCAGCAGGCTAATAAGATAGAAACAAAAAACACAGGATTTGGGAAACGTATCACTCACTGTCAGACCATCAGTGCACATGATCTTGATCAAGGACATGTTGTACCTGCAGGGAGCTCCCATCATCTCATTAATAAATATACAGTCAAGTTTGTTTTTAGAAGATTAGAAGCTCAGTTTCAGGCAGGGCTGGACTGGGACCAAAAAATGGCCCTGGCGTTTTTTGGTCATGATGTCCCACTATGATTATTTATACGATATGCGAAAGCACATGACATACCAGAGGATATATGTGCACCTTGTGTGATTTCAAAAATTTAAATGAAGCGTAGCAGCTTACAGGGGAGAGAGTAACCATGTAAAAAAAAAATGATGCTCTTTCACTACTCAGAGATTCATCTTGGGAGAGATGGCCACAGTGTCACAATTCCAATGGCCCATATATTTTGCCCTGTGAAGACTCCACTCCTATTTCAACAGTCTGGCTTGACTAAACACACACACACAGAGTGAGAGAGAGAGAGAGAGAGAGGCAGGAATGTTAATTTCACTAGTGTTATTTCTCTGGTTACCTATCAATGAATCATCCATTTCAGCAATGTTTTACTGATATTACATGATAATAATAACTGCAAGTAATAACAGCTGCAAACTGTAACTTTATAGCAAGCTAAAATACCACTAAATTGGACACCAAATCTACTCATAGTATTATTTAAAAATTAAGGCTATAAAGGCAATTTTCTCTCATACACAGTATGTGCACAAAACTGTAGTTTTGTACACAAATGACACATAACTCCATAGGCTAATATTATTATGCATGTTTTAAGTCTGACTGAATAAGTCTTGTAATAATTTTCTAGGTTGAGCATTTGCACACTTTTGACCATCCAGTGCAGCCCTGGCTTCAGGTGTCAGATATAAAAGTGTAATTATACCAGAATGTACATTAAGCAGGACCAATTACAGGTCCCTGGGTCTGTGCATTTAAGGGTCTGCCATTGGTACCCTAACTGTTGGCAAATGTACCTTTTAATCTAATTTTAGGTACAGAAATGGACTCTGGGGAACATTTTTGTACCACTGCGGGTACATTAATCTTGCTTGTACCAGGGCTGCATCCTTTTTTCCTCACTGTGTATAGATATGGATGGATCACCAGGCACCAGCCTGTTTCTCAAGATTTTCGCGCTGCATGCATGGCTGCAACGGTTTTTTCTTTTTCTGAACAGGTGCTCCTGCAAAGAAAACGGTTTGTTCCTTTTCACCCACTGCACCAAAACAGCTTCGTCTGCTTTTGCCCACAGATCCGATACAATCTAAACGCAACGCCGGCAACACCCCAGCGACTTAAATGACACGGAGATTCGAATAAGGTCACACGAGAGCGAAGCAGAGTCCCTCAGCCTGCTCATGGTGTGCGCGGACCATGTCACACAGGTCCACAAATAAAACGTTCATGCCAAAGGAATAATTATTCAGGGTGAAACGTTACTTGATTATATCAATCCGCATTACGCGTCTGTTACACTTTGATATATTTCTTTAAGGTAACATCAGCTAAAGATCATACAACACGCCATTTCTTTGTCACCAAGCAGACAACGAATAGAACTACTTATTTATAAAGACCAAGCTGTACGTTGTCCACCGGATTACATTATAGAGAAGTTTTGCTGAGCCTGGGTCTAAGTTTTAATCGCAGCCTCACACAGACAATATTTATTCAGTTCATTTTCACAACGGTTTGCGTTAGATTTTTTTCAATTTTGGAAAATCCATCAAAAATCCATGGAAAATAATTTAATACAAAAAATTTACCTCAAGGCCTGGTAGCATTTTGTTGTCTTTTGAGACCCAAAGGCACGAGACACGGCGGGCCAATCATCTACTGAGATCCATACTGTTACCATACGATCGCACCTTCAGATACATTCCTTGGAATTTTCTGGCTCTCATGCAGTGTCTTCCTGAAGACAACCAATTAAGCATAAGTAACGATGTAATCACGGATTCCCATTGCGCTCCGTTTATCTCTTTCTAAGAAGAGATATTGTGTACCATCTGCCACACTCGAGATCAAACCAATTAAGTATTTTCTGAAACAAAATTCATTCTCGTGCTAATAAATCAAGAAAAACAAAAGAAAAAAATCTGTTGAGTTGCTCCTAAGTTCCAGCAGCTTGCTGATGTTTTTTTTCCTGCGGAACGCTGACTGCAATTAACTTGCGATAACTCTAATGCAACTTCTCGGCACAAATTGCCTCAGTGTTTTGTCAGCGCTGCACTTGACGCACTCCAGCTCTCATAAAACTGGTTATTACTTCAGCTAGAAGAGCATTTTATTAGTGATGTATTTTATTTTAATGTGAATACGAAAATGCTACGGGCAGATTGCCATGGCGTTGTAACGGCTTCCGGAGGTTTCTACTTTTGATTAGTGTTTAGCTCAAGGGTCTCCGACTCCGGTCCTGGAGAGCTACTATCCAGTCGATTTTCAATCCTACCTGGCTTCTGATGAGCCACACCTGTTCTCGGGTAAATACCAGGGCCAGGTGTGGCTCATCAGACGCCAAGTAGGATAGAAATCCTACTGGATAGTAGCTCTCCAGGACTGGAGTTGGAGACCCCTGGTTTAGCTTATATTTGCCAAGGATTATAATACTGGAAACGCTATGCAGCCCTGACGCTGAAATGGAGTTGTCTTACTGGACGACATTTTGTCATTATAGCGATTAAATGGAGATTGTGTTTATTATATTTTACCTATAACGGCCGAACTTTGCAGACCGAAGTCGCGTGTGCGTCCTGCTTTAATAATTTTTTAGCAAGACTACTCCCTCTAGTGGTAGGACGTTAGTAATGCAAGCGGCTGTTATGTGGAATCGAGGGTCCGAAAGACGTGGCTCCGGAGCATATTCAGAAGAAACTAAACCGTGACAAGCTCATTTTACTGTCGTGTTAAAACTTCTGCAGTCACCATCACACCAGAAGCACCGATCTCACTGCCTTGAATCTCGCGAGTTGCAAATTGTACCACAAAACTTCAGTACGACATCGAGAAGGAATTGCTGTGAATATTACAAAAATAATTCGACAGTCTGAAACAGCTGAAATGTGGAGATTTTTAAAAGGGCCTTTAATTTCAACAGAATGATGTAATTTGTTTTAATTGCCTTTTATAGATTAGTCAATAAAGGAAACGTTGTTAAATGCTTGTGTGACAAGTTTAATGACATCTGTTTGATGTGTTTTTGGTATACACTCCCACTGTAGACTAATCAAAATTTTCCACTCAGCATTGTCTCGGTTGTAATATCTTTTATAATTTATTTCCCTAGGATTTATGAGAACAGTTCCTTTCATGACAAAACAAAAATCAACTAAAAGGAGTAATTTACTTTTTACGTGTGCAGTCACATTATGTACAGTGCACTCATGTTTTCTTCATGGTTTGTCTTTATTTTGCAGACTTTTTTTGTATTAAAACGAAATTCCCCAGTTTTTTCCAAGTATGGAAAAAATGAGTTAAAGCCCAGGGCCTGTGGATAGTGCATGGCCACCTCACTTTGTGTCGAGTCCCTTGGTAGCGTGTATGAAGGAATGGGAGGCAGCTGTCTACTTTGTCAGAAGAGCTTCTCTCATTCTGAAACCTTGTCACAACCAGCTCACCAGACACCATGCACCCCAAATGGAATCCTACTGATCCCATTCTCTCTCTGTACATAGTAGGGCTTTCTTTCTTGTTAGCTACCCCTGTCTCAGTGGAGATCTGAGGAGCTTCCAAACCATCTCCACAGGAGCCATCAAAGGCTCATTGTTGCAAAAGCCAAATCCCCAACACGCCAGGCTGGTCATCCACACTCCAAATGTGACCTACAGAAGCAGGTATGCTGCACTCAGGAAAAAAGTACAAAATTTTGCACCTTTTGTCACTGGGGCTGTACAAATCATACCTTTAGCTGTACATAATTGTACCTTTTAAGGTACAGAAATGGACACAGACGAACATTTCTGTACCATTGATGGTACATTAATGCTGTTTGTGCCTTTGGGATGTTCCTCAGAGTTCATTTGTACACCTGAAACAGGTACAATTACAATGGTATAGCCACAGTGACAAGCAAAGGTAGACATTACCTTTTTCTGAGAGTGTGGCAGTGCTGCTAGCTGGCCCAGATCACTCTTAGGCATGACAGTCAGAAGTTAGCAAAAGGACGCTTCTTCCATCTGCTCCACACAATTTTATCACATGGTTCAGTCTTAAAACAGCATTCTGGTCTCAATCTCCTCATGAGCGAGAACTTATCCTTCTTCTGGGTTTTGCGTGCAGTGTTTCACCAGCAAAAATAAAACCAAATTATAAGACAAAGGGGCGGTAGGCCTCAGGTCAACGCTGAACTCATGACAGGAGAAACAGTAGCATGTGCGCCTCACACTCAACCCACTAAACTACCTGCCAGCCCAGTAAGCAGGGAAACACAGTAGGGGATCAGAAATGGAATGTCGAGTGGGAACTACTGGCCAAACGGGGAAAACACACACGGGACAGGGGCAGATGACAGGCAGGCTGGGGGCGGCGGTGACGGGCAGCGTGAGGGTGGCGGTGACGGGCAGGGTGGCTGCGGCGATGACGGGCAGGGTGGGGGCGGCGATGACGGGCAGGGTGAGGGTGGCGGTGATGGACAGAGTGGCTGCGGTGGTGACGGGCAGGCTGGGGGCGGCGGTGACGGGCAGGGTGAGGGCGGCGGTGACGGGTAGGGTGGCTGCGGCGGTGACGGGGAGGGTGGCTGCGGCGGTGACGGGCATGCTGGGGGCGGCGGTGACGGGCAGGGT
>JAODUD010000110.1:1462976-1475040 GCA_026784285.1 Stomatorhinus walkeri
TATACATACATATATTTTTCACGATAGAGAGTGCGATTGTTTTTTATAATTTTTTTTGGGGGGGACAACCCTCGGATTGGGGGGGACATGTCCCCTCCGTCCCCCCCGTGATTTACGCCCATGAGGACGCTGTAAAGTGGTCTTCACCGTTTGAGAGCTGAGTAGGTTTATGGTGTAGGGGTAGGGGTAGGCAGGGGTAGACCATGCAAAGTGCACACGCACACATGCACACACATGTTGTTGTACCTATCTAAATGGGGTCCTTCCATTCATTTCCATGGGAAAAACCCTAAGCTCAGTGATGATACCCTTAACCCCTACTCATCCTTAATCTTAACCATAAGGAACCAAACAAAATATTTGGCATTTTTGGCATTTTAACTTTTTTGATTGCATTCACAGATTTTTATGAAGTTGAGGTTATCCAAATCGGGACCTGAAAAATGTTCCCAAAAGTAAAGAAGTTTCAGGTTTTACCACACTTTTACCACACTTTGGGGACTCAATTTACGTGCAAACTCTGGACAAGTCCAGCCTCATTCTCCTAGTAGGTGGGAGCCTACTGGATCTAAGCTGAATCTTCAGAGTAGCAACAACAAGTCTGTGGTCAGAATTCACAAACTGGGCACTTCTGTAGACCCTGCAGTTCTGCTGGAGCCTCCAGCGTCTGCCCACGAGGATGTTGGAACCAAGATCCAGTGACCCACAGCCCCTGACCTTTTGCGAAGTCAAGGAACATGGAGCCACTTTCAACACGGTCTCCAGACCCATGGGCACTGATACAATCCTCAAAGCCAGCCCTGTCACTGCCAGAGGACACACCTACCAGAGGAGTGTCACCTCGTGGGCACCCATCAACCACAGAGCGAAGTTGTGAGTAAAAGGTCTCCCTCAACGAGACATCATACAATGAGACAACAGACAGAAACGGCCAAGGAGAGACGTAGCCTGAGCCTCACAGTACGAAGGGAGTGACACGAGACACCATTGGGAGGAGCTGATCCACTGCAACAACAGCTGCTCCTTGAATGTGGCAGCCAGAGATCTGGCCACACCCTGGTTTGCGTACCTTAGAGCGTGCTGCCACCAAAACGCTGAGTTTACGAAGCTCCCCCGACAGCAGAGGAAGATGACCATCCTGCGGGAAAGACAAGACGTTCCACACACCGACCTGGATGGTAGTTCCACGCGCCTCAAGCTGGGGCCCAAGTGCTGCCACGCAGCGTGTTAGGCCTCAGCACCACAGCGGCTCTGACCCCCAACAGGCCCGACCCTGTTAGCTCTCACCCAGGGATGGGGCTCCTGAAGGCGTCCCCCCTGTCCCCTTCACGATGTGTGCAGCCATCCTCTGGTCAGCTGCAGCAGAGCTACTCCCGCCAGACCAGTGTCGTGCCTGCTTAGATCAAGCTGTTGTGAGTTGTTTTACGGTGGCTGGAGTGCCAACCCTACCACCATCCCCCAAAAATGTTTACCTGCAGGTTGGAAGACCGCTTGCAGGGCCACATGCAGTTTAACGTCATACCCAGGACCCATAAGGGAAAACCCCTAATCCCACCAAGACGACCGTAACCCCCCACCCAGCCCTAAACTTAACCACAAGTAACCAAACAAAATATGAGACTTTTGGCATTTTTACTTTTTTGATTGTATTCACAGATCTTTGAGGGGACCTGAAAAATTGTCCCCACAACATCAGAATAACAGGTTTCTATTAAATTGAGGGGGACCATTGGTCCTCACAATGTTATATAAATATAACACACACACACATACACACAGCAGAGACAAGATTCAAGCCCTCAGCTCAGGGAGTGTAACACCACGTAACCTCCCACACAAGTGATGTCTTGTTAAAATAAACCTTGGCAGCAGACTCATGAGTACTAAGTTACTCTGCAGAACAGCGGTGACCTGCCATGTCTTCACTCGTCACCACGCCTCACTGATAATGAGCAGCTCTCCTGTATGTAGAAAGCAGAGCTTTCATCATCATTAATTCCGAGCGAGAGCCATAAGGAGGTATCCGAGGTAGAGTCACGACTAGCTTACAGCCTGGCTAGGAAACACTGGGCAGGAAAGCAGCGCGTCACACTGAGGGCATTTTGAAGGCACCAGGAAGGAAGCGGGAGCATGAACAGCAACCTGCAGTCCCCACACAGAGAGCTGGAACTGGGACTGAAACTGCAGCAGAATCCATGAAAGATTGGCAGCAACTGGGCCAAAATAACAGTGATGCATTACCACTGATTCCTATTTTCATATGTGTAGGATTCGCACAGACTGTCCCCGATTTAACACTGGGTTCCCTTCTGAGAGACGGGTCGTACATCGAAATGAACTTTTGTCAGAGTAGGATTTTTGATGTGAGAATGACACTGGGAGATGTGTGTGAGGCTGGGATGATTGTACTGCAATACAGCACAGTATACATTTGGAAGTGCAGTGCATGGTGATGCAGTGGTTGCACTGTTGCCTCCCTGTGTGTGGAGTTTGCATGTTCTCCCCGTGTTGTTGTGGGGTTTCCACCAAGTACTCTGGTTTCTCCCCACAGTCCAAAAACATGCTGAGGCTAAATGGAGTTACCAAATTGTCCTTAAGTATGAATGTGTGACTGAATGGTGAGTGAGAGTGCCCTGTGATGGGTTGGTGCCCCATCCTGGGTTGTTCCTTGTGTTGTGCTTGTAGATTCCAGACCCCCCCCCCCCGTGATCCTGAATAAGACAAGTAGGTACAGAAAATGGATTGATTTGTATAATATTTCCATTTATAATGGATGTGTATATTGTAAATCATTACCTACTGTTCTATTGATTTTCGTTTTCATTTTCTTTTTGTGCAGACAAACAAACGACAATTTCATCGTGTAGACACTGCACATATGACAATAAATTGCTTGAATGTTGAATCTTAAGAGAGGAACAAGATCTTCAGGACTCATGGGTCACACCTCATACTTTTGATTGTTTGGGGCGCGAAGGGTCATGGGCATTTCAGAATCCTACAATTTTATTGTTTGTTTTGTTTTGCTGAATAAGACAAGGTTGGGAAACGGGTTAGTAGAGAGAGAACAGAAGACGGGGCCCGTTCTACTGTGTCATCACGGTGGCCGGGCAGAGTTAGAGGAGGTAAACAGTTTATGTCGGAATGCTTACCAAGCACGGGGCAGCGCCAGAGCTCGCTCTGTCCCCACAGTCAGATGAGAGCCTGTTCTTCAGCTTTAAGCCCACGGTACCATCATCCTTACCAGTTTGCTGGGTAGAAGGACAACTGAGGGTCCCATTCACATCATTATTATGGGACTCATCCCAACTAATCCAGACCAAATTGTTCATAAGTGCCCAGACAGACCAGGGATACAGAGATGCCTCACTGGAGAGATCGGAGGTCGTCATACAGATGCCAATTAATTGACTAGTGTTTATTTCAGTTGCTAATTACCCACAGGCCACGTAGGTGGGGAGGTAACACTCTGTTATATTCTCACCCAGGAATCTACTTATGAGTATATTAAATGTCCTGTGCAAAAATTACAGAGGAGGGGAGAGATTTATCTTTCTAAAAAGCAAAATGTGACCCTGAGTGGTAAGAAGTCGTCCCGCTGCTCATTTTTAAGGGCAAACAAGAGAGATCATCTTTTACTGAGCGGTGATTTGATGTGCCTAAATGTGGATGTAAAAAAATACAGTATAACCTCTGGCCTTTTGGATAAGCGTATAAAGGATGTCCAAAGGTAATCTTACCTCAGTGTCTTAATACAGTTCATTTGCTTATATTCTTACTCAGGGTATCCAGGCATCACGTTACACTCAAAGTCCATTACAGGAAAGTCATCTTACAGACACGTCACTGGGCACTGTATACCTTACCTAAAATGGAGGCAGACTCGATGGGTTTGTTTTTCTCTCACAAGGGTAGATGGTACTTAAGTACGAAGGCTATAACCTATAATGGGACGGTATGCTGACACTGATGGGGGGAAGTTAAGTGCAGAATGGACTCCCTCCACTAGGTGGGGCACTTGGGAAAGTTGTGGTGAGAACATGACCCTGGATTTGATATGTCAGAATCTCCCAGCCCACGGTTGCTCCTGTCAAGGTCTCCCATCCTAGCCTGCCTAATACCCTCCCCACAAACCCTGCTTGGTCCCTGCTGTACACTACTGCTTGTGTAAGATGGCTATCTACCATAATGAGAGAGGCCATCGTGAGTTGAGTTTGTAGAACAGAGAATAATATTTGTCTTCCCACAAGCTTAGAGGATTCAGGAAAGGAGTCGTTTGTGAGTACAGGCGTGACCCGCTGGCATGATGCTAATTACCGGCCTCAGTGTGTAATAGATGATGGGTGTTTGTCAGGAACTACCGCCAAACGAGTGGTTCTTCCATGAACAAGGGAGGCAATGCAGACACCCAAATGAATTTTCATCCACACAGTCTTTAATTTGTAAATAATAAAAATGAACTCTTTTAATATAAAACATACACATCATTTGAGCCACATCTGTTATACAAACAAGAAATGCTGTGATTTTTTTAATATCTTTTCTATCATTATTTCAGTGGAACACGTAGATTGTAAACAATCAGCATTTTTCAGCAATACTGAAAAAGTAAAGAAATCAGTCTCACCGGACAAGAAAAGTAAACTTTATTAAATATGTTTACATGACATGAGTTTGAAGTTGGGGTTAAAAGTGTGGTGGGGGGTGATTTTGGCTACTACTCTTGAGTAGAGAGGTACCTGTTAAATTCAAGCCAGTGCTGAGTTTGTATTTTGTCAAACGAAGGTGATGATGTCTCTATGCATCCCATATTGCACTACAGCCTGCTTGGGGGTCACAGAGGGCCAGACTTTGCCCCTCCGACCCCCCCCCCCCCCCACCTGACCTGCTTGCCAACCTTGCGGTTCTTTCGAAATTACAATTCGTGGCTATAGATGTGTGCACCCGTCTGTGTCCTTATATATTTTTTCTATATATCTATATATAGAAATATTTAGTTATAGCTTCTTTATAATTATGTCATAATTATACTTCATAAATGATCTAGTTCAATTTTATACATATTTTCAACTTCAGTCCCAGTCCCAGTAAAGTTATGGTGTGCACCAATGTATTCAACAAAAGGGGGCGCTCTCAGCTACCACCGCCTCTCCTGCCCCCACCCTCCCACCCCGCAAAAGGCAGAAAAAAAAGAGAAGGACCTAAAAAAAAAACGTTTGTTTAGACATTCAGCATCAGAATGAGAAAACGGTGCGGGGTCGAGCCAAACGTCTACACATGGATGGCTTCGTTTCATCTGTAATCTCCTTATATTAAGTACGAGCAAACTGTACAGGTACATGCAACATATAAGCTGACCTACGGTATGTGCAACTAACACACACATCTATTTCAATTACTTTTTTTTCGTCTGCTTTTTTGTTTTACAAAATGTGCATGCAGCTTGGAACAGTTCCACAGTCATGCTGCTCCTCCTTCCACCCCGTGCCCCCCCCCCCCTTCCCAATGTGTGTTGGGAGGGGGGGGCGGCAGGGGAGGAGGCGGAGGCGGCGTTTTGCAGAGTAAGTACTGGAGTCCGTGTGGACCTGCCTGGTGGATGCTGTGACATTCGCCGATTTTGCAGAGGTTTCCGTGTGACTTGACTGTCTCCTGGAATCTGGGCAGAGAGGAAGTGATGCGAGAACAGAAAGGAAGCTGTCGCCTGGCGGTTTTCTTTTCTTTTTTTTTTTCTTTGTTTTCTTCCAAAAAGTTAAGACCTTTTTTTGCGGTAAAAAAACCAAGCGGTTGTGCTTGCATTAATCAAAATGATGTAAACTGAAGGGTGGGACTCAGATAAAAACTTAAACACGTGCAGGGCTTTGGAGGGGGGGGGGGGCGGGTCCCAGGGACCGGCAGCGACATTAAGGTCCACAGCACCCTGACCGCAGCTTGTGCCGCTGGGTCCCGACAGAGGCAAACAGCACATCTACAAATAGGGAGGGGGTTACACTGGCCGGCTGGAGTCGGTGGAGGAAAACAGCGAGTCTGGATCAGGAAAGAAAGGGAACCCCACCCTGATTTATTCTGTATTCATGCAAGTGCCAGGAAATGTGACCCCTTTCTTCCACCGTGCAAATGTCTGTCCGAGTGTACAAAACGAATGCGAAACGGATGAGAAGCGTGGCAGTGCAACTGCAACGAAGGGACCCAAGCACAGCGCTGGGTGATGGGGAAACGGAAGTGAAACAGCGAGAGAGAGAGAGAGAGTCAGGCAGAGCCAGGGTGGACAGGCTCCGCCCCCCTAAGTTGTCACTCTGCGTCGGGATATACCTGGCCTGTGTGACATTTGGAGTTCCTCTCCTGTGAAGGCAATGTTACCCCATATTTTGCAGCAGCCCTGTCTGTTGGAAAGTCACAGAAAAAAAATAACAAAGATCTAAGAGAAAAGACCAAAAAAAAAAGAAAAAAGATTCAGGAATGATTGTCAGGCTCCAACAAAGCTTTGATCGTGATCCTCAGTCTGCTTCTGATTGTTATCCCTCGTTCCTTCTCGTCTTCCCTCCGCTCCAGTCTTCCGCGGGGGACTAGGAGCGGATCCCCGGTGGTCCCGACGAGCTCTCGAGCGACGACTGCGAGGCCCGCCGGGTGACGGAGGCCAGCGTCGGGTCCACCAGCGAGGACGGCGGGAACAGTTTGTACCAGCCGATCACCGTGCTGGACAGGTCCAGCTCCTCCAGCAAGATCTGTGCCACTCCCATGAAGCATTTGTGGTCCATCCGACCATAGTCACCCCAGACTATCACCTGTGAGAAGGACCGAGTGCATCAAACAGTCTGCGAAATGAGACACGGGGCCCCAACTCCAGCAGCCCACCGGGTCGCTCACCTGTAGGACTTTGCCCTGCGGACTCTCATCAAACAGCAGTGCTTGCTGGTACAGTGGGTCCAGTGTCTTCCTGGCGATCTTCGTCTTCTTTTTGGCTACATACGCCCCGTTATCCAGCAGGTAGACCTTGACGTACGGAGCTGGTGGCACAGAGAGGACATTTTTCACCATCTCTCCTCCTTCCGGCCTGAAGTGCGTGGTTCCCTTCGCCTGTTAATACACGCCTTTTTGACCTGCACAGACCAGGTCTGATTCTGCCTAATTAGGGAGGTCAGTTTGCAGTAACACGCTGGTGAATAAACATGCTATGTCCACCTACTACATGCCCATGACTGTTTATCTAGTTCAAGATCATGGTGAGTCTATCCCAGAAGAATAGGGCACCAGAGGAGGATAGTTCAAGTCCAGAAAGTAAAAATCCAGACCAAGATTTTATTTCAACCAACAAGGTGAGCATATAGTGTCATGGTCACAGAATACTCAACTGGTTGGTTGAAAGAAAATCTGGGTATGGATTTTTATTCCTTGGCTTTAACTATCCACCTATGCAGGGCACACACTTACACCATCACACACTATTGGACATGGATTCATGGATCCGCATATTTTTAGAGGAACCAGAGTACCCAGAGCAAACCCATGTGGATATGGGCAGGAATCGAGCACCTGGTCCTAGCAGCTGTGAGGTTACTTGACACCCAGATAGCCACTGTACCTCTGAAACTGAAAATCAATACCACACACGAGCCTTGAATTGGCATCCTTTATCTCTAAAGGGTGAAAAGCTCTCTCATGGACAAGCTTGGCAATCTGCAGGAAAATGCGTCACTGCAGCTCGCAATTAATGCACGTCCAGGGCTGCATGTGAGCTGTGGCATCACCAGACGGAGCCGTGCATCAGAGGGAGCAGTTATGGGACCACTAGGGGGTCACGTGCAGGTGGGGCCTGGTGTGAGCGTGTGTGGAACAGGCCTCACCGGGGAGGGACTTTGACCCGGGCTTCTGAATGAGCCCTCGTGCACGGATGACCTCCACCTCCAGCTGGCCCTTCTTGTCCATCATGCCAATCTGGATGTCACCTGAGGGGCGGGGCGTCATCAGCAGTGACCACAGGAGATCGCATTCAGAACCACAGCACACGTTAGCTGGCTAAATAGCAACGTTAACAAGTTGAATATTAGAATAAACTGGCAACTGTGTTTATTCTAATATAAACAATGGGAATCGTGAGCGACGGTTGGCAAAATGGTTTCAAAATAAGAGCCAGAGGAAAAGAGCAGATGTGATTGGATAAGAAATCAAGTGGCCAGCAGTGAGGAGGGGAGATTCCCAATGGGAAAGCATTAACGTGAAAAAGAGAGCACTCACCGATGGCGGGTGTGGCCAGCGTCTGCCTGCCCACCAGCTGTGCAGGACCCAGACCATCCAGGAAGTCGCTGAACTGGCTGTCGGCCCCCAGACGGACGCCGGAGAAGATCAGGCTATGCGGGCGGCGGAGAGTGCAGTTCAATTAAGGAGGGAAGGGCACGGGAATGCCATGCTCTGCATATGGCCGCCGTGTCCCGTTGGTGACCAGGCCAACAGATCGCCCACAGAGTGCCCTGCCAGTGTGACATCCCATTTGCCCAGCTAGCTACTCCCCCAGGAGCAACAGACAGGGACACTGCCCCCCCCCCACCCATTAATCATCATGGTAATTATCCAGAATGATTCTCTAGGCCTCGTCTGCTGTGCCATGCGTCACGGTCGGCCCGCGTGAGTGGCAGTACGCCTGTCAGTGCCTCTCGCAGCCTGATTAAGGGACGTGCCTGCTATTTCTGGGCTGTGGGCTTGGGCAACGGCGATGAAAGATGGAGTGATTATACGGGAAGAGGAGGCACTGGGGGGGTGCGGATCCACATTGGGGGAGGGACACTTGGTGTCTCACTCATTACTGAAAACAAAACTATGCCTCAAATCTTTTGTGTACAGATCTGATCTAATAAGATACCTGAGAGACAGCTCTGTCTCCCTCTCTGGTCAGTGGGGGGGTCGCTCACACGTGGCACTAAGCAGGCTAACCGTCATCAGGCACTAAGCTGAGGAGTATTTGTGAAGCGGTCGGTATTTAAACATTTTTCAACAATTCACCTTTATTTGTGTTCAGTGGGATCATATAACCTATGTCTACGGTAATGTCTTCTTTAATTGGCTAATAAAATTCAGAAAACATAGTAACCATTATAATTAACACCTTAAGAAAATAAACTGGTGGCTTGAAGGGAGAATAAAATAAAATACAACTGATCTGTCTGCAGTCCAGTTCATAGATCTTGAGAAAAAACTGCCACAAACCATTGACTGGCAGTCATAATTTCCCAGTTACCACCATTCATATTCCCTTTCATAGGAGGTAGGATGGGTGGGGGGGCACTCACTTGCCCTCGGAGTTGTAGCTGTTCATGCTGCCATTAGTGGACTCGCGGCTGGCCTGCCGCGCCATGGCATTGCGTGGGTACTCCACCGCCATGCCCGTCTCCTGGCTCCGCTGAATCTGGCTCTTTGACTTCTTACTGGCCGCATCTGGAAGGGAACGCAGAGCAGTGCCGACCATCAAGAACAGTGGTCTACACTGGGTCACGCCGCCAATGGCGCCCCCTACTGATAATGGGCAAAAGCGGTGTCCGGTCTCGCCCCCTCACACAGACCAATGGTTAGCGGCTACGGGGGCTGCTACCCAAAGCCCTCAGTCTTTGGATTCTTCCACCGCTAGCTCGCCTATGCTAATATTCCTTGGTATGACAATCCATTGTTGTCCTTTGAAACATCTGAAGAACCTCCCCAGGGAAAGTCACAAGGGTGAGAAACTGAAGAACTGAGTAACTCAACACTTCGTCTGACCATGACACCAGCCTTCTTCTTAAGCTGCCAACAGGGGGTGCTGTGGGGCCCTTCACTAATGAGAAGCACCATACTCTATGCACTGACCTTTTAGCACATTTAGCCAGTGAGATCATCAGTGACAGTCCCCCCCCCCCACCCCCCACCAAGTGCCCTCTCTTAATATGCACCTGTCTAAGGCGGGACACGGCCGTCTCAATGGCTGCATGTCTGTAATGTTCAGATGGGATACCTGCATCTGTATAATAATGAAAATGCCTCTTTACATGGTTAATCACTCCCCAACTTTGGCAAATTTAACCAACGGTTTCTACTGCTGCTAAGGAACATTGGTCATTGAAATTAAGAGGAAAATAACTCTCTTTGGTCTCTCGTTCAGTATCCAGGAGAGAGTTCCGGGGGCAGAGCAACTCATCCAAGGCCTCGATTTTGTAGTCTGAGTCACACATGGTCACAGCAGTAACACGTATTTGTAACCGGCCCTGATTTACCCACAGTGCACTGTCCTCTACCTCGTCATTGACAAGTGATTTATTCATTGGGAATGATTTGGCAGCCCATTTTGTCAGTGTGATAGCCTAATGGCACTCCTCCGTTTGCTCCATCCAATCCAATTTAAACTCTCTATACTGAAAGCTTGTAAGGTAACCTTACATTCATGAAGGGTGCATTACCATTATTTAAGAGATTTAGCATGTTTCGAAGTATAGCTGGAAATGGAGGACTCCATCCATCCATCCATCCATGACCACATAATCAGTACCAGATTCAGGAAGCCTGGAGTCTGTCTGAGGAAGCTAGGGGCCAAGCAAGAAATGCCCTAGATGGAAGGCAAAGGGACAGCGTTAATACTTCTTATCCTCTCACGTGCTCAGCCCTCCCCCCGCTGCCTGACAGCACCCCCCCTCCCCATGGCCTGGCTGGTGGACAGCAGCTTGGTGCACCAAAATCTCAGAGAAGCTCAGCCATGTGTAGCAGATGGAACTTCAACGAGCTGATTTACGTCCAAACTACGTCACCGTTTTACGTATCAGACTTCTTAAAATATCATGCAGGCTTTTGGTGCTGGAAAATGAACCGGTGAGAGGTTTTTTCCATGCCATAAAGCTCATTTATTCAAAGATCAAGAGGTGACTTTATTTCATGTCTCTGTCCCACTTCAAAGGGCCGTGAGTTTGTTGACGGTCCCTTAGCAGAAAAAACCCACTACTGCAAACCCAAGATGGGGTACTGTCTTGTCTTTTTCGTTCTGCTTTATGAAGTCTGGGGGTTATTATATTTTGTATTCCACGTGTCCTATCTGTTTGTTTGAGATTGTTGTCTGTCTCTTCGTTGCACTGTCTAAAACTGGAGCCACGTCTTCTCGTCTCTCTGTATATCTATACAATATATAGAAGAGATGACAATAAAGTTTTACTTTGACTTTGACTTTGGGTCTGCTACAACAGCCTGTCATCTGATACACAACAGAATGAATACAAAGACCAGGCAGTTCATCTTCACGACTGACAGGTAGTGGACTTCAACATGACGGAGAATCTCACTCGGAGAACGTCTCAATACTGCACGATAACATCCTCCTAATGGCCACACGATGAAAGGTTAAAGGACTTGGTTAAAGGATGGCCGTTCATCGACGTGCCATTTTTACATCAACGGGATCATTACTGCGTGTGAGACAGGGCCAGGTCAGGGCTGTGTTAAGAGAGAGAGGACCATTTTCACGTTAAGTCTTACCATTACTTAACACCGATGCGCAGTAACATCATACCTAAGTTACGTCTGATTTCCTAGCACCATTTCTGCCTGATGCACTTTAATGCTAAAATCGATACTGAACACATAAATTGATTTCCTTGGGTAAATTGCTAGGTATACAAATGTTTCTGTCTTTCCAGACCGCGGAGTTTCACATTGACCAATCCATACTCCATACTCCCATCTTCTGTTTATTAACAAAAGTACCAGACGTGATCCAGATTCATTCTCACCCATTTCTGCTCCACACAACCAACATTTGGTAGGTAATTCCACATTTTTAGCTGCGGTAGATATATAGCCGCACCATCGCCCAGTTTTCCTTAATTATTCTCGAGGAATTCTCTCACTGATAGTAAAAGAAACATTTTATTAATGAGAGTGAATCACAGCCTTAGCGCAGACTGCCCAAGCGACACTTAAAACAGGAGCGACAGAGTGAAGTCCTCATCACTCAAGTCAGGGCACTAAAGTGTGAGCAGCGAATTAACACCAGACTAACGGTCTGTTCAGGAGCGAGCGCTTCAGCAAGTTGGGGGGGGGGGGGGGGGAAAACAAAAGG
>JAODUD010000110.1:1528828-1541729 GCA_026784285.1 Stomatorhinus walkeri
CATTACCGTCCCCCCCCTTTCAGTATTCATCATGCGCACGAGGAGGAGTACTGTGTCTCTCAGACGGTGACCTAGATATCTCCCACTTCTTAAAAACGAGATATTTTTAGACAATCGCCGAATTTCAATCTAGCGAGTTCCCGGAGATCTCCTTCAGCTCCTCCTGATATGCAGTGATCCCACACCCACTGCATCCTGGGCCACACCCAGGTTTGAGGCTCCGCCTCCGTCTTCCACAAGCCTGCGATGCTGAAAGGCCGGGATGTGATAAGACCACGGCCAGGCCTATGGATGGGCTGGGGGTGCGTGCTGCAGATCCAAACGTGTTGTCTACCCACCCAGCCGAGACATTTAGCCAACCATTAATGACTTGTATTAATGAATAGTCCTGGGACCCCCCCCCCCCCCCACAGGGGCCCAGGCACCTCCCATACGAAGTAGGTCCCACTGTAAAAAAGATAGACGACCCATGTCCTTGTTGTAATTTCAGGTCATAGTCAGACTGTCCCCCAAGCCGTCTGACACAATTCGAACCCTAGTAACCCCCTTCCTCAGGGTAGCACCTGGGTAAATCCATCACGGAGGGCAATGTGTTTAAACACCAACAGTTATTGTTGTGAAGCGTGTGTCCTAACAATCTGACTGACCAATCATAGCTGCTCGCTAGTGATGGTGACAATGGCAGTAATTCAACATTAAATCTGAAACGTTAAATCCCCACAGCGGGTGGGGGAACTCAGCATAGACTGGGTATAGCAGCAGAGTCACATGTCACAGACACAGAGGCAGGGCCACTGGGGCACTGCCCTCAGCTGAAAGCTGATTGGTCGCTGGAGTGCCCCTCACCTGTCACTCACCAATTTAAAACATATCATTGGCTAACGATAAGGTTGGGCCCTCTGTATGTATTATGACCCCACTTGTGCCCCCCCCACCACAAAACAGCCTAGAAAAGCCCTGATCAGGGTCCTGTGGGGGGTGATCCTGACAAGCGGCAGCAACAGCATTCACCCGCACAGGCGAAGGCACTCGTGAGCAATCCATCACGTGCACCAGCACCGTCCAAAAGTGTCACGTGAAAGAAAAAAAAACTGAAGGAAAAGAGAAACTTTTCAAAGTAGAGGGTACAAGAATCAATGTGGGAGGTGGCCAAAGCGGAGTGCGGAGTGCAAAGCTGGAATGACAGGTGGGACTCTTCTGCTTTCCTGGGGGGGTTTAGCCGAGCGCTCCGTACGGAGAGCAAACTTCTCCTCCAGATGCTCCAGACACACTCGGCTGCGTAACAGCCGTGCTCATTAAAAGCATAACTGTAATATTATAAACAACAAAATCGCCTTTTAAATACAGCGCAGCAAACTGGGGATATTCACATTCAGCCCGGCAACACAGAGCCTGTCTCTGGCTGCACTCACAGAGAAACCATACATCCCTCTGTGGGGCGAAAAGACTGAATCCTCACTTCATCCAGATTCTGAACCTCAAACAGAAACAAATCCACTTCCCCTGTGACTGCAATGCCCATTTAGAGGCACTCAAAGACTCAAAGGCAGATCTACACACACACACACACGCTGCCGAGATACTGATAGGGATTTCTAATTAACAGATTGCAATTTAACAGCCAAAAAAGGAGGCTGGAATGAAATTAAAATAGAAATGGAACGTCAACAGGAGCCAACAAACTGTACATTTAAATATTTCAGGAACTGCTTCGGAGTGTGAATCTATTTTCAGCCCTGATCCATAATTCAGCGTTAATTTTTTTTTTGTTGTTGCCTCCCTGAAACCTTGAAGCCCCCATCTCTGCCAGAGGGGCCCTGTTTATCTGTGCTGACAGACACCCCACATAAATATTTGGCGGTGTGCGGAAGCGGCGCACTGTGTCCGAGAGAAATGTTGCGACTCTGAGCTGCAGCGTCTCCAGGGCCTGAAGTTGAAGCTACACCTGACTGACTCTAAAGATAGTAACAGGTGCAGGTGATGTAGCTGTTCTGGGCTGGGAGCTTCTGAGGGGGAGCGTGGCTAACACCCCCCTCCTTCCACCCCCGCCCTCCTGGGGAGCTGAGCATAACGTCATTTTCCTGATATTGTCTGCCTACTTCCATGTAAGCCCTTGGCGGGGGCCCGAGACCACAGCCACGGACAGCGGTAGTGCTTTTAACGGGAATGCTCATTTCCGGCCGGCTGACGTATGTTCTTGCATGGCTAGCAGCTGTTTAAGGGCAGCTTAAAGACCCTCTAGGCCAGCTAGTAGATCTTTGAGGGCTACAAGTGGACGTTTTTGGACTGCTATCAGGATCACTAGCTAGAAATTCATGGCCCTTTGTCAAAATGAGTTCCCCATGGGAGATTTTGCCACACAAGGGCCCCCTGTCAGGAGATTTTAAGACCTCTGTGCAGAGCTGGGTCCCTTGAATCTGCAGGGGTATCTATGCCCCCCCGACATCCCTCTTAACAGATGTCTAATGGCTACTAGCGGGCACCTATGTACTGCCAGGGGGTGCCGCTAAGTACGACGTGGCACCACTAAGTGACTTAGGCCTGTGGTGGTATTTACTCGGCCAAACTGGCATAAAGCAGCTTAACCAACTTGAGAAATATAAATCCAAGCAGTGCAATATAGCAGTGCATCCAGCAACTGGTGGGTCAACACCCAGTCACAGGCCACACCCAGTCACAAGCCACGCCCAGTCACAGGCCACACCCAGTCACAGGCTACACCCAGTCACAGGCCACACCCAGTCACAAGCCACACCCAGTCACAGGCCACACACAGTCACAGGCTACATCCAGTCACAGGCCACACCCAGTCACAAGCCACACCCAGTCACAGGCCACACCCAGTCACAAGCCACACCCAGTCACAGGCTACATCCAGTCATATGCCACACCCAATCAGAAGCCACACCCAATCACAGGCCACACCCAAAGCCCTGCCCAACTATACTAAGACCCCCACCCCCAGGTTGATGCAAACATGCATTTTTTTATTTTGCTAGCTTGGCTGGTTTGACGCAATGGGGAAATAGGACAGCCTGTCCATACCTGCAGACAGATGCTAGTTTCACGCCTCTGTTTTGAAGCTGGTTCACAGTTCTCCATATTCAGGCATGTACTCTCCGATAGACAAAGAGTCCCAGGTGTCTACTCGTGTCAGAGTAGCAGGTGCCTCTACGTCACTGCCCTCCATGCGGAAACACTAGGCCTGGGATCCCATCAAAAGCGACGTGTGTGCCTGTGCATCTGTCCCCACAATATGATAACATAGAGTAACAGGAGGAAAGGGCTGGTAGGAGTTCAGGTCAAAATGTTGGGATAAGAGTTTTTCCCATAGAAATTAATTAAATGTATTCACAAAGATATAGATACCTAATGTGTGTGTGTGTATATAAATTATGTTTATATTACGTTGTGAGGACCAAATGTCCCCCAAAAAGCCTGTCATTTTGTGTTGTGGGGACCATTTTTCAGGTTCCCACAAAGATCTGTGAATGCAATCAAAAAACTAAAAATGCCAAAAGTCTCGTATTTTGTTTGGTTACTTATGGTTAAGGTTAGGGCTGGGTAGGGTGTAAGGTTGTCATTGCTGGGATTAGAGCTATCCCCATAGAAATGAATGAAGAGTCCTCATAAAGATATAATTACAAACCTGTGTGTGTGTGTGTGTGTGTGAGAGAGAGAGAGAGAGAGAAAGTATCATTCCTCCCCTCTGCATTCTGAACATACCCAGGAAAGCATTTCAGCGCCAATGGAAACGGAGCAGAAAACATACAGCCAACGTGACCTGGCATGTAAATGAGAGTTACAGCTATACTGGGTTTGCCCTCTTGCATCAGGTCGGCCCGGCAGTTTCCGCGCACAGCGCTGTGAATTTCTCAGCCTCACACGCCAGCCTCAGTCAGGCTCCCCTCCTGTGTCCTGCTACGCCGCTCTGGGAACAGACCTACTTTGTCGTTGGTAGAGTAGTGTTTGCAAACAAAGAGCTTCCCAAGGAGCCAGTGTGAGGGAGGTGTTTCTGACCCAGGACCACGGGGCTCAACACGAGTCTGACCTCCTGACCTTTAACTGAAGTAGGTGGGGGTGCTTCCTAGATGTAGGAAGCATTTTCAGGACACACCTTCTTAATGATGCTCCCTGGATGACAATATTGGGGGGAGAGTGATGGACAGTGGAGGTGATGGGAGCTCCCTGCCCGCCCACAGTCCCTCTGCTGTGTGAAGCTCAGACTCGCATAGGCTATCCCAGCAGCCCCTGGGAGACCATCGACAGCCCCATCTCTAATTCCGCACCTTTCTAAAGCCTACTGTGTCTGACCCCTACACACCTTGATCCCTGAGTGGAAGACATGTGGGCCCCTGGAGACAGTAAGTGCTCTTGGGCCTGTCCTCAGGCCCTGCAGATGGTCTGGTGCTTTTACGGTAGCAGGATGGATCCCCCATGGCAGAGCGCTGATGTTCTGCATCTTCATGTAGAGCAGGGAAGGATCCATCAGCCACCAACATGTAACTAGAGCAGGCGGTACTCGAGAAAAAATAAGGGGCGGGGTCTCAATAGAGGCCACCGGTGAGGGGTCCACAAGCAGAACCTTAATATCACCGCAGTGCTCCTCTGCTGGGAAACAGAGGAACACAGGGAGGACTGGAGTTTGCACAGAACAGAAAGATATGAGCTTCATGATGACAGCAGGAGGAGTAGACGGCTCACATGAGAACAGAAAGGAGCCAACTTGGTGACCCGAATGTTTCCCATAAATACACGAGCAGAATGGTTTGTGTGGGTAACTCAGGCGAGTGTACAGAGCATGAGGTCCACTAAGCATGTGAGAAGTAGATCTCACAAGGGAGGAATCACTGGGTCTCACTGAGAACTAAGGAGGCACAGAGCACAAGGAACCAGCCTGTACGTCGCAGGATAGGGCAGGGATGTGTCTGGAAACTTCCATGGGGAGACACTTTTTGCTTCATAAAACAAAATTACAGAGTATCCATAAATGCCTCAGTGTCTTCTCTACACCAGAATCACCGATCTAAAGTCATAAAAGCACAAACAGGTACTGGAGACGGTGTGAGTACTGCCATCGAGAGAGCATTTTTGTGTTTCCAAAATTGAAATTCAAAGTACTTCAGCTTTTTGTTTTGGTTTGTGGAGAGCCTGTTACAAAAGTAACCCTGAAGTCATCAATCACTGCAAAGCCACAGAATAAACACCAGCAACGTCGCACATGACGACACTGTGAGTAATTACAACAGAAGCTCCGTTTTTAGGGCCCCATGCAGGTGAGACAGCTATATGGATCATTCACAGGCGGGTTGGTACGAGTCACAAAAAGAGCTACGCCCTCCCCGTCGAGTCCCAGCAGGCTCTGACTCCAATCTGCCTCAGACGTCCGGAGCCGGGGACTAGGACTTGTTCATTAATGCAGGGGTGTTAGGGGGGAATGTCTGTGCGAAACCCCTGAGGAAATAGTGCCTATTAAATTAGGAGGCTTTTTATCCCATAACACGGCCCCCTAACAGCTCTGACGAAGTGCCGCTGGACGGGTTCCTGGCATGCTGTGGAACTGGGGCACACACACCAAGGACCGTTCTTCTTTATTTGATTACTGGCTCCGCCCCCTATATTTAGTGCCGCCCCCATCCTATCCTGTCCCCCCCCATGCTCCAAAGGGGAACTCAAACGTGAAATCAAGTCTTCAATATCGATGTCCAGCCCTGCTTTGCCAGTCTGACCTAGAGTAATGGAACAGGTAGTGCATTTGGTGCGGGAGGGGGGGGAACCTGCCTGCTGGTGCTCATCTTCATGCCAACAACAGAGCAGGCACCCGCCCGACACGGGGGGCGTCTGGCAAAGTAGTTCCTGTAACTTCCTTAAGCATTTTGCCCCGATCATCCTCCCTCTCTTCTCTCCAGTCATTCATGTCACTAGACAAATGTAAACTACCTTCCTGAACTGCAGGACAGGGGTGTGGTTTTCATGCTTTGGGGCAGTTTGGCTTGTACCAGACAGCCTCCATAGACTGCTCACCTCTACCGTTTCAGGTAGGCTAGCTGGCCATCGCTGCTAGTTTTGATGCCGTTCGGAGCCCTTCCTTCCATGGCCGTCCCCAGACAGGACAGTACATGCCCCTGTTAGCCTGTGGGGCGTGCTGTCAGCCACCACCTGCTTCTGGAGCCTGGGGAGGGGCAGGTGCTGGGGGCTGCTGGCTCGGTGCATTGGCAACGCCCGCTGGAGCTTTCTCACCTCCCCCCCCCGGCCCCCGCCCCATCCGTGTGACAATGACACCCCGGTTCACGAGGCACAGAGAACTCCCCCGGACATCCCCCGCTGCTCCCGCCAGCTCCTTCTTCAAAGACTGGGGTAGCCCTGCAATTAAATCTGCAGCCTTTCCCGGAGTCGCAAGGAGAAACCACTGAACCTCCAAGGCCTTCCAAATGCCCTTATCCAGGCACTCAGCTCTCACACTTGCTGTACATTGTCCCTGTTAGGGATTTTTCAGGTGAGGGGCATGATAGGGGCCATAATTTATACAGAGTCGCCAGTCCTATCATTAGCCAATTATAGGACTTACATCCATGAGTGACAGGGGAGGGGGCCAATCAGCTTTCAGCTGGGGCAGTCTCACCTCTGTATAAGTCCCTGCCACTATGCTAGCAAACCAAACACGGACAAAAGCCAGTTAGCACATGGATGCCTACAAAATACGCAAACGCGGGATTCATATTGGAACTGTGTGGCTCGCACCACGGAGCCAGGAATTAGATGGTAACCAACCCAGCCCTGGTTATCACTAATGCTGTAGGGATGAGGTACAGCAGAACATCACCAGCTTTCTACCAGACATGAACAGATAGCCTAAAGTAACATCTGCTCATAATTATAGATGTGACATGATGTTTGATATGGGAGTCTACTTAAAAAACCAGGAGCTCCCTCTCATTTTTGTCCCAGATAGTGTATTAGAGCAGTGTTTCCCAATCCGGTCCTTGGGGATCCACAGTCGGTCCATGTTTTCGCTCCCTCTCAGCTCCCAGTAAGGACGGAACCTTTTGCAGAACCCAAGTGAAGGGAAAAGAAGCACCTCTGTGCTTTGGGGCCAGGCAAGGAGAGAAAGGCCACGGCCAGGCTGGCTGGGGGCTGGTCCCCTCAGCTTCCTGTTCAGGTGATCATTAACCCCACTCCCAGGACCTGGGCCAGGTAATAGCTCTGGAGAACTGCCTATGCTCTTAAGGGGAGGAGATGAAAGGGAAGTGAGATGACTTATCAGGCCCAGTCTCCCAGCTCTTACAAGCAGCTGTTTGGTCTTCCCAGACACTCAGAGGACAGAGGGGGGGGGGGCTTCTTTGAAAATACCCCCTTCCCGATCAGTGTCTCAAGCTTCCCATTTATACATCCGAACCTGTCCGCTCTGCTCCCCAGCAATCGGAAGGTGATAGGCGTCTTCACAGATGCCAGAAGAAACCGTATGCCGAAAGCCGGAATGGACAACCCTCCCCCGGACGCCGGCCCGTCCGCTGGCAGCGGCTCAGAAGCCGCCAACGCTCTGCGCCCGTGTGAGGGGCCGGCTCCGCAGACACCCAGGACGCCGACACGAGGGTGTCATCCCTGAGTATACACTGAACGCAGCCATGGCTACAGATCAGGCGAAAGGGCCAAGTGCTGAATAAATACAAACAAAAATTAAACATCCGCTCGTATTCAATACATGATTGTCAGAATACTTAAGCTACTTGCAGGCAGCTGAGAAAAGACTTTCGTACTGACCGGCCGGTCAGGAACAGCCCGTAGTCAAATTTAACCTTGACCACATCACAGACGCCCATGCCATGTGGTTATCGGAGCTACACTTCTGAGGGCCGTGATGAGTAACACTGGAGCACATCCCACCTCCTGCCCTCACACGAACGGGTGCCAGCAATGTGGCCACAGGAAATTGCATAAATTCCATTTTGCCCTCTTATAGTACTTACTATATATTAAAGTCTATGTACTGTTGTGCGCAGGGAGCACGATGCTTTAAAATCACCTTCCTTCCTCGTCTCTTAATGAAGCCGATTACCAATCCGAGACGCATTATAATTATGCCTTATAAGGACGTACAATCGCATCCAGCATATAACGCGTATTTAACGCGATACTAGCATCGTTCTTATTAATCATTTGCGACGTGTACGTGCAGAGATAATATTTACAGAACAATATGTTCGAGGTGACATCCTGTTGCTCAGCCATGGGAGTAATACGGTATTTCCTGCTGGTGACGCTATTGCACGTCGAGCTAAATAAGATGGGAAGTTTTACCTATACAAAGGTATGACTGCCAAGAAAATTAATTTAGCGAAATTTTAATTGAATCTCTAGATTAACATTAAATGGTTAACCCCGTTTAAAATATTGATTCGACAGTGAACCGTAGTACTTCATCCCTGTCTGAAATACAACGCAAAACACATCGGATCTGTATTAATGTTAGTCTATCATGTGCTTTACCACCTGAACTGTTTGCTTTGTTTTGACAGCGGAATAAATGCGTTTTGTTCTGCTGTATTTACTGGGAAACGTATGCCAGGAGTTTAAATGCAGTTTTACATTCGGTCACGATGCCAAGTTAAACGATTTTCCGCTTCTGATGGGAAGACACCAGATGGTAAGTGTGTATAGCACGACGATGGGGACAACGGCCACTGACACGAACCGATCACAAAAAAAAGCTTTCGAAACGACCCCAAATCAAATCATCCTTTGAAAAATGAAACGGGTCGGTATTGTCTAAATGACATATTAAGCGCTCTTTTCCACATGTCTACCCGGAGAAGTGCTGGCCTACGGCGTACTGAAACGATCAGCCACACCCCGCTCCTTGATGGAGGAAAACGGCATCCACTTCGGGGCATTTGACTACAAAAATGCACCCTATCCGTGCAGCAGAACAAAACGATTTAGGACGCAGTGGCCTAAACAAAGCCGCCCCTTTTATTTTGAAATGTTATTTGTGGGGATTTTCCCCACATTGATAGACCTGCTGCTTCGGGGAGCGGTGCTGAGATGTAATGAGAGAGGACGCGACGATCATCATGCTCCGTGTCGGATACAGGGGGAATGAAGAGGTGTAGCGAAATCTAACCAGTAGTGTAATCGAGGGGGACAAATGCATCGATAGTTATTGATTGTTTGCTGATGTTTTGTTGTTGTTGTTGTTTTTGGTCATTCCCCCTTCCCTGTCACACCCCTTCTTTTCAGATATACCCAAGTTACACCTGTAACTGTATCCGAGTCTCTTCATTTCAGGCAAAAGCTCGCTGCTTCTCAACCAAGCGGAGCCTTTGCCTTTCTAGGATGGATTTGAAGTATACGCATGTGTCGCTTTACCCCTGTTCGGCGATGCATTTAACAATCGAGGGAATCCTTTCAGGGGTCACCATGGGGCTCCTCCGATCGCGCAAATCACAGAGCTGAGCCGGCTTGTGTGTCCGTATTAATTTAACTGAAACATTACGCAAATCATAAAGCCTTGGAAGTTACGGGCTCACGCTATGCACCGCGCGTCTGAGCAGACCACCGTTACAGCAAAGGGTGTGTTGTAATCGGCACAGAGGAAATCAGGTGAAATTGTTAACAAATTGGAGATACAGCTCCAATGATGGCGGATGGGAACTAACCTGCCTTTTGGACAGAGACACAACAGTTTTTGAATGGCAGTGCGAAAGGAAATGACTTCCCCTTACTTTAACATGGCTTCTTCTTTTTCTTCTTCCTCCTTCTGTCGATCCATCACTGCCATTATTATTTTCCTTTCCTCCTCCGTGAGGTGACTGAGGTCCGGAAGATCGGGCATGCTCATCGGCGCGGTGGGTGGGCGAGGGCCGCCTTGGGGCCCCACAGAGGCGGACATTTTTTACCCCTCCTTGGCGTGTCGTTTTCGTGACCAAAAGCCGTGCGACGAAAGGCACTCCTCACGACATAGTCCACGGGCAGAGCCGCAGCTCTCTGGTATAGTGCAAGCCTTTCATGGTTACGGGCTCCCACGGCCGTGCTTTGGTTTCTATTCGGCTTTTCTCTCTTCTCTCTCTCACCCCCCCACCCCCCGCCTGTCCGCCTCTCCCCTCCACCTCAAGTTACTGGCAGCGCATCTCAGCGCCAGGATATGATATATAGGCTTGAGGGAGCCCTGATCGGGTTGGCTGATCGGCGCTGTCCCTTTCTCTGTGTTCGGGCTCGGTCGCTGGCTGATGCTTAAGGCGGAGACCGTGCAGTTCTCCTTCCGCGCTGCTGATGATGCTGCCTGCTGCCTGGGAGACGGAACAGTCAATGGGACCGCAGCCCCTCAAGCGCGTACCTTCCCCCGAACGGAGGCGCGCTTACTCATTTGAGAATGGGGTCTCACCGTATGTGATCGCAGTGTCTCTCCCTTCCCTTATTTCAGTGGGCTGGTAGCGCGCCTCTCCTCTATACACGCCGCACACACCTCTCCCTCCGGGCTCGTGCACGGGGGCACAGACGCTGATGAAAGTACGAGCCCATCTCTCGTATGCGCGTCCCCGTCTACCAATTCGCCGCTCTCCCCATTCATTGAAGAAGCTCACCAGGAGCCGCCGTGATGGACGGCTTCAGATTTCGCTTTATAGGCGTTTTATAATAACGACCCTGACAACGATCGACGCGATGTTCGCAGCCGAGGCTGAGCCAGCGGTCACTCCGAATTTACAGGATTTGGTCCGTCACTTGTTGATAAACCGAGTGCAGTGAATATTTCTCCCATTCTGTCTTCCTGTACCCCCGTCAATACCGTGGGTGTTTCAAAGAGAAACAGGCATATGCTTAAATTAACAAAGAGAAGGCTACAGAGGGCGGAACGGTATCTCTGCGGGTAGGACTGCCGCTGCTTTGTACCTGTAGGGTTGGGGGTTCAAAGCCCACCTCCGCTCCGCGCGTGTAGCGCTTGCATGATCGCTACGAGGCGCGTAGGTTCTCTCCAGCAATCCAAAAGCATGCAATTAGGCGAACTCGCAGCTTTAGGTTTCCCATAGTGTGTGTCTTGCGTTGGCTTGGCATGGCGTCCAGGGTGTACCACTCTACTAGCTGGGATACACTCCAAGTTCCCCTGTGTCTTTATATTGGGTATGAAGTTGGCCGATGATTGTCTAATACAGAAGACCTGCATAGATAGGTCATTCCGCAAGGCAGTTCCAAGTGAAAAAAATGAAAGTTCATTTAAATGCAGAAGGAAGATTCTTTTATATACAGTCAAGTAATTGTTTTAAAAGTGAATGAATTAATCTTAGGCTACGATTTAAAAAAATCTATGCATATAAGAAAACAATGCGTCAAGAAAAAAAGTTACGTTTCTGGAAAGTACATTATGTTCAGTCAGATTCGTTTTCTAAGGGAGAAAACATTGCGCTCTATTTCTGCCAGAGCTGATACAACATTGTACCAATGACGACACCGGATACGACTGATCCAGGACTACGGACAGCGGTGTATGGTTTATTCAGTGTGGCTGCTACAATGTTATATATTAGCACAAACGCAAGTCGTCTTTAATTAGATTGTAAAGACAAATTAGAGGTTTTCAATGCCAGATATAAAATCGCACTGTTGTTATATGTGACTTTAAAATAAAAAGCTACAGAACACTGCGGTTTCAACGGCTGTCAAGCCTAAGATTGAAGTGCAATTTGGATAATTCAATATGACTCACTATATGACTTACTTTATTAAATATAAAACACCTGCTTGGGTGGCATGTGGTAACAATAAAATTACAAAACGTTTTTATGGTTATTAACTGTACCCAAAGCAAACACGTTTTTACAATTACCATCGTTTTAATTCGCCTATATATACACTAGCTTTCATTACATTATGTCTCTCAGTACTATCCATACAAACAGCTTTTGAATTGTAAATCAAAGGCTAAAAGCGAAGGGCAAGTGCACTCTGTGAAGGCATTTACGCTGCGTCCTGTGCAACTCTGACATATATTTATATCACACGTTTTTATTATCGTTTGGTACCTCAAATAAACCGGACCTTTATCTGACGTAATTGAAAGATGAAACATGCTGTCCAGCAGGCGGCGACACTAACTACATCAGGACTATTATGTCATCAAGAAACAATAGATTCTTATTGCATTTACTTGGGAAACAGCGCGGGACCGTGGAAGATCGGTAGTATAACACCTGTGACAATGTCTTTGTTGTTAATTTTGGAAAATATATATTCTTAGTGCTGGGTTTCGCTTTGTAAATTAAACTAATTTTGATTATCAACAATAATGTTTAATTTGGATACCGTAATACGTCTATTTTTACCTAGTAGTCAAAACTGGGTGTACTTTTCTAATCTGGCAACTGCAAAGTCTTGATACGCACCCAGTTAAAGAGGTCCAAAAATAAATCCTCTTTTCTTTCTATCCCACATCCATATATCAGAATTTTCACATGCTCTTACCCCCTAGCTGCAAATGTGCTTTCAAAATCTGTATTGATTTCTCTAGTTTTTTCATTCAAACGATTCATCATCTCCATCATCAGCCTTGCCTTGTCTCCCTGTGCCTCATCACCATTATTAATACCATCATTCATTTCCTGAGCAAATGCTTTATTTATTTTACACGTTCATAAATTAGTTTGAAATACAAGAATCATGGTTATTTATGCATTGTGTGTTTTAAGGTGGTAGCGCCATGCCTGTGAGTTAGCCCCGTTCCTTAATCATTATGCCACCAAGAAGAAAAATACTAAAATATCAGATCTCAGCCTCTAAGTCCAGTACAGGGTGGGTCAAACCATTGGGCGACAAAGGTGGGTGTAACGGGGTGTGGATTAGCAAGATAATATCACTTTGTTTGGGGCGGGGGGGGGGGGTACCATGGGTGAAACTATCCATGGGCGCCACA
>JAODUD010000111.1:0-14875 GCA_026784285.1 Stomatorhinus walkeri
GCTATTAAGTTCTCCCCAAACGAGCTTGATGGGCCGAATGGCCTCCTCTCGTTTGTAAATTTCTTATGTTCTTATGTGTGTCAACAATTACCACTGATCATCAATTTTTTAATAAAAAAAGGCCATTAACAACAAGAAAGGCAATGACAAAGTACAAAAGAAATGTATGAAAATTAAATTATCATTCTGTACTTTGGGTTGCGATGCCATATTGGCTTGGAATTTTGGTCTGTAGGCCCAGCAGTTTGTTCCAGGAACTGTGCAGGCCGCCTCAGTTTGTGCTTAACACTGCAGGCTGCCTCAGTTTGTGCCGGATGCCATGCAGGTCGCCACAGTTTGTGCTTAGCACTGTGCAGGTCACCACCGTTTGTGCTGGGTGCTGTGTAGGCTGCCTTAGTTTGTGCCAGGTGCCACGCAGGCCATCTCAGTTCGTGCCGGATGCGGTGCCGTGGCTTTAAAAATATTCACACAATGCTTAATTGTCTATGTCCAGAGATGTGTACACATGGAGAAACCTGGATTCACAAGTGTGACGTTTAAGGAGAAACCTGGATTCACGGGTGTGACGTTTAAGGAGAAACCTGGATTCACGGGTGTGACGTTTAAGGAGAAACCTGGGTTCACGGGTGTGACGTTTAAGGAGAAACCAGAATTCACAGGTGTGACGGATTCACGGGAGTGATGTTTAAAGAGATCCCAACTCACTGTTTTCACCAAATTCCTAAAATACTGATTACACATTTGAAAACACCAAGAACAAGCCTTGAGATAAATGCCTAAATCTTTGATTCTTCTTCTGCTTCAGTCCCCATCTATTGCTGCATTGATGGTTATGCACCATCAACCTATGGGATTTTTGCAAGCTGTCAGGGATTTGTTCAACTTTCCTTTAAACATTTATTTTTGTTACATTTTGTAGACGAGCCAATTAGTATTGATTGCATGCCAGATGGCTATCGCTTCACCCTCTTCACCGCTTCTGGTCCTCAAGGACCCTAGAACATGTGCAAGGAGTGAGGTTCCCCTTCTTCCAAATGCAGGCCTGTTTTCAAGCACAAATCACCAAGAAATTAGCAATCTGCTGCTGGTGGCTGCTGGATTGACCCTGGTACACATCTCTGGTATTTATTGTTCCCCAACCAATAGGTGAGTAAAGCGCTCGTCCATTTTCAGGGGGCCCTTGGAATCATCTTAGCTGCCCCCCCCATTTACAGCACCTCATGTGATTTGCAGTGTACATGCTTTTTGTAAGCTGATTTATAAGATTGAAGTGTCTCATGAGCTTTGAGCTGTGTAAGTAAAACGAGACCTAAAACATCAGTAGTATTTACAACACATTTGCCTAAAATATCCAATTAGTTAATCCCTTACATGGTTAAAACTATTTTTGAATAGGTTAGATTAGTCTTTTTAGTGCATAAAGTCATGTTCTCTTGATTGTTTGCTGTTAAACTCAGATGTAACCTTTTCTTTTAATAAACATGGATATAACTCAGGATTTTATTAATAAAGTTTGATTGGTTAACATTCCATTACTTGTAGGGTTTTTTTGAGATTGCTCCAAAGGGTACCTGGGCACAAGGCCTTGGCCTCCCCCCACCCGCCCTTTGGTCCTTGTATCATTTACTCAAACGTGACAGACAATTAAAGTGGTTTTCCTTTCACTTCAAGATTCCCAGTCGACATAATGAGCAAATATAGGTTATATTCCCTCTCGCTCCATTGTAACCACAACCCTCACCAAGAAAGGCAAAGTGAAAATTAATAGATAGATATATTTATGGACTACAGACTAATGTGTATAGAGAACGCCAAATGCTGGCTCCTGCTCCTAGGCCTATTAGGGTCCTGTTGTGCTACTTCCACATGGAAGCAAGCAGGTGCAAATGAACTGTGAGCTGTCCACTGCTTCCATAATGCAGTGCTGGAAAGACACACAGAGGTCACTGCAGGTCGTGCAGGAGAGGCGTGCGAGGCAAACTGTTTGGGCACTGATGTCACAAAGCTGTCACAGTCCTGCTGTTGCTCCACAGTGTATGACCCGAAGCAGCTCTCTGAAAAGTTTAAGCTGTGGTGATGAAAGTGTTTTACACTTGTAATCTCAAATTTGAGAAGAAGCTTTTTGTTGGTTTTAGAACCCCCCCCCCCATCCTGCTTCTGTACAGTAAACAAAGTACAAAAAAAACAATTTAAAAGCCTGCATTAATCCCATTAGGACACTTGAAAGACAGATGGCTGAAATTCGTGGAGAAAATTTCAAGCTACCAGGATAAACTAAACAGCTTGTTCCGGCAAAACTCCATTAGCAATTTATTTTTCAGCCGTCATCTGTCTTGCGAGAGACCAATTATCCATTTCCAGTAGAACATATTATAGTATAATATTATAATTTATTATAACAATAATATTATGTACATGTGAAAACATTTATTCGCAATAGCTATTCTTAAAATTTGGCTGTTGTTATACATGATAAAATTTGCATTCCGTATTTTTTTTTTTTTGCACTATTTTTTTTTGGCTATTCTGCAGAACCGACTTGAGAACAGAGTGGTGGCAGGAGAGGAGACTTCTTCTCATCACGATGAGAGCATCATTGGCAGCCTGCAGGGAAGCGGTGAACTTCCCTGTACATTCGCTTCACAGATGCACCCTGTGAACCCAGGCACGGCTCTGCCAAAGGTTCTCATACCAAGCAGCATTTACCGGTTGCTTCCTTCTGGTCATGCTGCATGCAAGAAAATCAAAGTCAATAGACAACGTCTTAGCCGGTCCTGCAAAAATACCAGATGAGATTTATGCACCTAAAATATAGGCTCCGAAACACAGAATGCAAGAAAGACTCACACACTGAGCGACGATTCCCGGACATTGCTGTCGTTTGCTGGATTGTTTTCCTCATTTGTATTACGTTTATGACTTTAGTCAATCCCCATCGGCCTATCAGTGTTTCAGGATTGAATATCACTGGTAGAGGCATCAGGTAGTGGTTAAGGATGAAAAAATAACGTGAAGGCTGCTGGTTCAAGTCCCCGTGACTGCTGATGTACCTTTAAAAGAATTTAGCCTGAAGCGAAGTTCATAGACGAGTAAAGTTTGGTTTGGGTAATATACTAGCATAAGAACTACATATAAATGTATTGCAGATACTTTGTGTAAAAGATTAAAACTAAAAGAATATATATATATATACACACACACACATACACAAACACAAACAAACACGCCAAATTGGCTCAGTGCTTCGAGGCTGCTGGAACAGCTTGAATGCTTCTTGGCACACACTAGAGAAACGTACGATAAACCGTCACCCTGGCAAGATATGGCACCAGCAACATCTTTCCAGTTTCCTCTGGAAGTCCCACTTCAAAGCCAACATCTGCCCCAAGACTTGAAGGACACTCTGGAACTATGAGCTTTGCCAGTTTCACACCAGCACTGTGGACGAGGAAAAGAAACAAATTCTTTTAGAGAAGAGAAAGTGGTACAGTGAAAGAATTTCCAGAAGGCGAAAACACCTGGTCGCCTGGCCTCCTGTAGTTTAGAGAAACAGCTACAAGTGAGCTGAAGCTTCTGACAGCAGGAGGTCATGGCGTAGCTCTTACAGCAGAAGTGTTACGTAATGAGGACACATGCATCAGAAGCTGGCTGGAAGACAAGCAGAAGCACAGAGCTCCCTTATTCTCGCGAAAGGTAAGGTGTTTAACTCAGGCGACTCGATAAAAACCTACAAATGTAAATTCAATTACTATGAAATGTGAATAATTTAGAGCACCCTAGGTAACGACGTCTGCTAAGGAAATCAGCGGTATATTATAGGGCATTCCATTTATCACTCCAAGCTGGCCTGCCAAGTGGAGAATCGCCTTAGCATTCCTCCATCTAGGTTTAATCTCAGAAACCATTTTCACCCAAATTATTAAAATGACGAGCTTTGTAACCCCCAAAAAAACACTCCACGCCACACATTTAGCAAATGAAAATGGAGACATGGCGATTGAGGAGTATTAGAGTAAGTTTTATTGATCACCGTTTAAGTTAGCTGTGGAACGTTAACCTTAAATCTGAAAGCAGCCAGAGGAACAGCACTAAGCGAGTCCTGCATCCTCGCTCAAGAGCTTCCAGCTTAACGCTTGAGAATGTGAAAGACATGCATTCCGCTAATCGACACTTAGGGACCCTTTCGCCTAGTACAGAAAGCATAAAAGCACGATGTGTAATGAGTTCCAGCTATTTTGTTTTGTTTATATGGGGGTAACAAGAAGGGAAGTAATATAGACAGACTACCAAAAGCTTTGCAGAGGAAACGTCACGCTCCATGTATTAAACTTTGCTGTCTTTTATGACTCATAGATTGTACAGATGTCAATGCATGTGTCCAGAGTTCTGCAATTCTAATTGCAATTCTGTTATACTGGTCCCTCATGGCAAGTCAAAACACAAAACACCCCCACCTAAGGGTACTGTGAATTTTACGTTTTTTAAACTTCAGCTACATGGGCAACAGGTTGTGTGGAGATGATCATTTGCAGCAAGGATTATGTGACCAATTTAAAGTTATGTTTGTCATGCCTAAGCAGGTGGTGAAGGCTGCATTAGGTAAGGATTGCTAGGTTGATCCCTGCCTTGCACCCATAACTTCTGGGATAGAACAAGCCATTTCAGAAAATGGAAGGATGGCTGGATGGATGGATGGATGGATGGATAGATGGATGGTGATGGGAGCTAGACAAGGGCTCCTCTGTCTGATATGATCATTCCTTCCTGTGTTCCACATCAGGGAGCTTGTCAACTTCCTGATCTTATTGTCTGCTGATATACAGCAGAGTGTGTGGTTGAGTCTCGAAGGAGAGACACTTAAGGGCTACAAATTGTGAAGGAGCATTTGAGCAGTTATTTTATGTGTGCATAGAATAGAGAGCCTTTCAAGGTAAGACCTACTTCTGATGGCAGGACTCTCATTATATCACTCACTAGGGGAACTGTATCTGTCTAGTAATCCTGCTTCCTGCTTCTAACACAGATCACCGGGGAGCTCATGTGTTTCTGCTTTAATGAAGAACACGGGAAATGATGCTGTATATTGATTGAAGGTGCAGACGGTCTGGGAACAGCCAGCAATTCGGTCTACTGTGGATCCTGTTAGAACCAAAGCCTTCCTGCCCCATTTCTGGATTTGCCCCCAGGTGCCCATTGTGGTTCCACTGTGTCCAAACAGCGGGACCTTCACGTCCTTCCTTTGTAGGTACTGTTGTGCCTCTCCTCCACACTGTTTTATCTTCAGTATTAACATCTCCCATCGAGCAATCTAGATTTTCTCCCAGTTTTTCCAGTTTTATCGACCATTAGCGTCTATAACAATAAACTGCATTAAATGCACCCTATGACTAACTAATGGTCCTTTGGAGATAAAACAGCTTTTAGTTTATTTCAAACAAACTGATTTCTTCTCTTGTAATTGAATTGCATTATCAACCAGCGTGTTTATAAACTGCTATGCTCTTTGGGATACATCAGCCGCATCATGCCTATATTCAACTAATGCTTACAGAATTCTTACATGTAAGTACATAAAATACAAGATCTGGCTCCTTAAGTTTACACCCCCAGATCCCTGTCAGCGCAGAAGGCCTGCTGGTTTAGTCCACTGGAAGGTTCAAAATGAATACCCTATTGTGAAAGTGGAGCAGAACCAGGTGGTGATATATTTAAATCAGTGTCCCTCTGCCAAAGTACAGAGAGTGACAAGGGTAATGAGAAAACCTGACACTTTATGCAATCATTCAAAGAGGACTGAGGAGAGACAGATGAGTTTGTGTTAAAGATCCATCTGAACCTCTGGCTACTGGGAAGCAGAAAACTAAAAATCCAGACAGGTCTACTGTTCCAAGCAGAATGAAAAGCTTCATAGCAAAATATGATGACTCAAAGCAACAGAAATGAACTGAATTTATATAGCACTTCACAATTCCTGCCTCAAATTCACACACCAGAGGCAAAGTCTGCCACGAAAGGCACCAACCTGCACATTAGGTGCAATTCAGCATCTTGCTCAAGGACACTTTGATGCAGTCAGGAGAAAGCAGGGCTTGAACCTGCAACCCTCCAGTTGCCAAACAATAGGACTACCTCCCCCTCCACCATCTTCTGCATGCTATACATCAGCAGTCATAGCTACCTCATTTCTTTATGAAATGACATGAAAAACTGAAGAATACCTCCTGATTATAATATGACAATTAATGCTAAAGAATCAGAAAACTGTGTTTGCGCTGTATTTAAAAATCCTCCCCTAGGAAAATTTATTCTGGGGAATAACCACAGGCATGCAGGCATGCAGATGCAATGACTTCCCAGTTGTGAGAGATGATAAGGCCGTGAAGTACCAGCCTCAGGCTTGTGGCTTTTTCCTGAAAACAAGCTCAGGTACTCCCCCAGGTGGTCAAGAAACATAATACAAAGGGGCAAATTTGAGGAAGTTCACCAATCAAAATTCATGAATAACTGCATCTGTTTTTACTTCAAGCATTTACAGTGCTCACATAGGCCTGGAGCACTTGCTTAACTCAGTAAAAGTGTTGCAAATTTATTCATTTTATAACAAAAAATTTTACTTTATGCCTTTGTTTACAAAAATATATATCACATTAGAAACAACCAGTAGTTTTAAATATAACATTAATTTCAAGTAGGAATTAATCCAAATTATAGTTCTAAAAGAGCTGTTCCGAGGAAAGGGTTCAATGGCAAGCAGTCTCCCTGGGTGCTTATTAATTAGCAACACCTTTGCAATAACGTTTGTGTTTAGTATCCATTGGGAGCCAATGACTACAACTGCAATTAATAGCAAAATGACAAGAACAGTGCTAAGTGACTCGGTGTTATGAAACCAATGATTTTGCAACATTGTTACAGAGTCAAGCAAGTGTCCAAAGACATTCTGTGAATACTGTAGCTGTTCCAGTTTGCGCTCATCTGTGCAGATGTTAAACCTTAACATGGATTAGGTGATCAGAAGCACAGTAAAGAGGGCGACCTACAGAGGATGACCTTAGCCTTTTGTGTCATCTTTTCATATGTTATATACAGTCATGGCCAAAAGTTTTGAGAATGACACAAATATTGATTTTCACAATGTCCTCTGCCTCAGTTTTTATGATGGCAATTTGCATAAACTCCAGAAGGTTATGGAGTACTCAGATGAATTGCAGTTAGTTGCAAAGTCCCTCTTTGTCATGAAAATGAACTTAATTCCAAAAACCCATTTCCACTGCATTTCAACCCTGCCACAAAAGGCCCTGCTGACATCATTTCAGTGATTCTCTCGTTAACACAGGTGAGAGTGTTGATGAGGACAAGGCTGGAGATCGGTCTGTCATGTTGATTGAGTTAGAATAGCAGACTGGATGGTTTAAAATGAGGGTGGGGCTTTAAATCATTGTTCTTCTTGTGTTAACCCTGGTTACTTGCAAGGAGACGCATGCAGTCATCATTGCTTTGCAGAACAAGGGCTTCACAGGCAAGGACATTGCTGCTAGTAAGATTGCATCAAAATCAACCATTTATCGGATCTTCAAGGAGAGCAGCTCAATTGTTGTGAAGAAGGCCACAAGAACTTCTCTCCCAAAGATATCTTCTCAGCCAAGGGGGTGGGTTCACTCACAGCCATGAATAAAGAACGGTACCAAAACATTCCCTGAGAGCGACTTCCCCCAACCATCCAAGAACAGTTTGGTGATGAACATGCCTTTTCCAGCATGACGGAGCACCGTGCCATAAGGCAGAAGTGATAACTACGTGACTCGATGAACAAAGCATCGACATTTTGGGTCAATGGGCAGGAAACTCCCCAGACCTTAATCTCATTGAGAACTTGTGGTCAATCCTCAAGAGGCGGATGGACAAACAAAACCCCACAAATTCTGAGAAACTCCAAGCATTGATTATGCAAGAACTGGCTGCCATCAGTCAGGATTTGGCCCAGAAGTGGATTGACAGCTTGCCAGGGTGTCTTCAAAAAGAAGGGCCAACACTGCAAATATTGACTCTTTGCATAAACGTAATGTAATTGTCAATAAAAACCTTTGACACATATGAAATGCTTGTAATTATACTTCAGTATACCACAGAAACATCTGGCAAAAAGATTTGCGAACAGTGAAGCAGCAAACTTTGTGAAAACCAATACTTGTGTCATTCTCCAAACTTTTGGCTGCGACTGTACAAGAATATTGAGAACTAGTTGCAGCAGGGTATCTAGTTGAAGTACATCAGATCTTATAGCAAAAGTGCTAATTAGCTTACGATGGGTACACAGTGACAATTCTTTGAAAAGGACTGTGGCCCAAAATGACCTCATTCTCCAGGTACGCTTGGTCATGGGGGTCCTTGGCGGAGCCTGGGTCTGCCTTTGAGTCATCACTGGCTGCAAAAAAAGTGTGCAAGGACAAACCTCTGCTTCATCTGCTAAAATGCTAAGTGTGACAATTCTCTTTCCATCTGGCCTAATTTCCTTAATTTGTACAGTGCAATGATGTATTGCTGTGTTGCACTGAGAAAGCCATTCATGATTGGCTTGTTACCACAACATGCCAAATGAATTCACTGGAATTTGGCTTCATACAAACTTCAGTCTACTTCTACATTGAAAGGTAGGATTACAAAAGAGGTTTAAGTCTCATGGTATAATCATCACTTAAAAAAATCTTTGATCAAGAAAAGAAATTTGCCTAAAAACAGGGACCAATGCAAACAAAAAACAGAGCAAATCACGCAGCATCTAGCATTTCAACACCCAGTTCAACGCTGATTCCAATATTACAGAAATAAAAAATACCGAACAAAAGGCACACAATCCAGTTAAAGTCACAAAGACGTGTGAGACTTTAAAAAATAATAAATCTGGATGCTTGCCAGGAATGTATGTGTGAGACAGACTGAGATAAGTAAAAGCATCATGGAATGACCTGATTTACAGAGGAGAACCCAAGCTTGCAGCACATCCTCTGCGGTTGTAAGGCAGCGTTAACACAGGGCCAGTACAGCTGGCGTCATGACCGGGTCCTGTGTAAGCTGGCCGAAATTCTGGAGGTACGTAGGCTTGAAGCAAATCGGACCAGTCCAGTACCATCTCAGAGATTGATTCACTTTGTTAGACAAGGAGACCAGGACCTGTATTACACTCGTAGGGTGTGGTCTCTCTCGACACCTGGAGCTGAGTGGAACTTAATGGCTGACCTTAACCAGCTGCTCAGATTCCCTCAGGAGACCACCCAAAGCTCTCTACGACCCGATATAGTGCTCTGGTCCTTCCTCACCAAGGTTGTCATCATGGTCGAGCTGACTATTCTGTGGGAGGAAGGAATGGAGGCTGCCTTCCAGAGGAAGAAGGACAAGTATGCAGAGCTGGCAGCTGCATGCTCACAGGCTGGGTGGAGGGCGTTCACATTCCCACTGGAGGCTGGTTACAGAAGCAGGAACATCAGCTCAGCGTCTCCTCAAGTCCCTGGGCATCAGAGGTACCAATCTAAAGAGAGCCATCAGAGGTATTGCTGAGGAGGCAGACCAGGGGAGTTTCTGGCTCTGACTCCGCAGGAAGGACAATCAATGGGGGAAGCAGGGATCTTATGGCCAGCTGCAGCGGGCAGTAGAGAGACGTCCCTATCACTGCTCCACCAGAGATGTTCCTGGATTAAAGGAGCGAAAAATCGGTGAAGAGCGGCTCCTGGCTGATGGCCCTGCATCTGGCAGAAGGGCTCTACTGTCAGAGGTGCACCAGGCAGAGATGCCAAGCAGGTGGTTCCACCTACCTCTGCTGAATATTGCAAGAAGAGATGAATGTAAACGTCACATTTATCAATTTTTTTAAGGACATTTAACCTTTTTGCCGACCAATACCTTGACATTACTTCTCACAAAAACCACACTTTTCGGATCGTATAATGTTTGTTATTAATGTATATTAATGCTGTAAAGGTATGAGTTTAAATGCTGCATACAAACGTCCGATGAATCCAGTATGAAGTTGAACTGAATGTTCTATGAAAGGATTATAAAGGCATTATGAAGGTGCAATTCATGTAAAGCGTTACCGAATAAAAGGTCCTGATTTATTAAATTTAACTTGGCCCAATTTTTAGCTGCCAGTACCTAATAGAGGGTAACAAACAGCAGGTCACCAAAGCAACTTCCTAAGGTGCCAGAAATGAAAAGTCTAATTTGGGTCCCATCGCTAATAATAGAGCACTTAAGCTTAACCATTACCCCAAATCACCACAATGAATAACCATAATAACATATTACTAAGGTCCTTTGAGGGAACGGTATCTAGGCAATGATTATTGTTTAGGAATTCATTTTCATAATTGTTTTTAGCTTCTGAAACTGCTACAGAGATCACCAGTTGCCATTTCCCAGGATGCCTGAGGAACAGATCCTCAGAATTTAAAATCCTCAGGAGGAAATGGTTGCAGTCTGTTTCTGCGAGGGGATTCGGCGTCTGAATCCAACATGGCCATTTTTCTCTCCATCTGGTTTCAATGGTACATTTTCTCAGACCTCCCGCCTAATTAGCTAATTAGTTCAGATGGCCACTCAACTCTCTAATCTCATTCTGCACAGGTCACACTGCGAGTTACAAGACAGCAGACGTTTGCCTGACAGGTCCAGGGAACCGGGAGGCTTCTGTCGTTAAATCTTAAATACTGAAGCAGATTCTCTCTTCGGTGAAAACAGTTCATTCTCCTAAGTTAGGCACTCAGGTTATTTTTTCCCCCTCAAACCTAGAAGTTCAGATTTGCTGTAAAAGTCCATTTAAAATCCTCCCTCCCAAATTTCTAAACTACTCATATTCAGTAAACAGCTTACATGATGATGTGTACTTTGAATTGTCAGTCAAAAGTGGCTGAATTACTCATGCATATAACCACCAAAACAAGCAAACTGGCTTATGACATTGGTTATAAAAACATCTTTATGAAGAAAGAAAGAAATTTGTTTTCAATGTAGTAAAAATCTGGAACATGTTTTGTTCAATTTTGTTACTCACTTTCATAATGCGAAAATTATTGTTTTTTTTTCAGAACTTCTGTTCCCAATATGCAATAAACTTCATGTTATATCAATACATTTTCTATCCATCCATCCTTCGGTCAATTTTTTATACACACTTGTCCTATCAGGGTGGTGGGGATTGTGAGCTCTGGGCACAAGGCAGTGAATAGCCCAGGATGAGGCGCCAACCCATCACAGAGCACGCCCACCATTCACACATACAGGCACACCGGCAGACAATCTGGCAACTCCAATCCAGCTCAGCATGGTTTGGACTGTGGGGGGAAACTGGAGAACCCAGAGGAAACCCCATGATGACACAGGGAGAACATGCAAACTCCACTTTCAACCCTGAGAATTTATATTTATGTATAGTAATAAAATAATAAGAATAATCTTTATTTATATAGCACTTCATACATGACAAGAAGCTCAAAGTGCTTCACATATGAGATCACAATAAAAAACAAAGAGACAGAGGTCCAAGAAAGAAGGAACAGGACCCAATAAATAAATAAGCTAATCAATTTAGCAAAATATCAATAAATAAGCAAAGTAAAATAAATAGGAATACAATACATGAAACATAGAACAAAACAGAATAAAAATATAAAAGGTCCCATCGGTAGTAAAAGAACACAAAAAAATAATTATAAAAGAGAACAAGGAAATAAAATAAAGTGAAATATAATAAAACACTATAAACAGAGCAAAAATATGTGTTTTAATAGCTTTTTAAAAGTTTAAGCGACTCAAGTGTCTCTAATGTCTTCTGGTAATGTGTTCCATAGTATTGGACTAGAATAGCTAAAGGCTGCCTCATCACGATGTTTCATCTTTGGAACATACAGTAGTCTAAAGCTGGTAGACTGCAGAATTCTAGTAGGAATATAAAAGGTAAGAAATTTAGTGCTGTATGAAGGTGCTATTCCATTTAGTGCTTTATAAGTAAGTAAAATAAACTTTTTTTTTTAGTTTAACGGATGACAGCATCACTGTTGTGTCAGATGTTACACATGGTTACAAATGAAGCTGATCAGAAGAAATGGAGCAATGAAATTATGATGTATTGCACTTATTTTGAACATTCTTTGACCTAGTTATTAAAGAAAACTTAAAGAAATGTAAAATTACCCATGTGGCTTCAACACTCAGATACTGGAGAGCTGTGTTACCAACAATGTTGCTTCACGCAAGCCACAACATGGACTAAACATGCTAATGGAGGAGGTTGAATGTCAAGAATATTCAAGCTATAATTATGGTCGATGAAACAACATCGAACCTCACTGTTTCCACTGTTATAAAACCACGTATATGGCCCGTTGCGTCATAAATGTTCATGTCACAGTTTGCAGGATGAATCTGGTATGCTGCTGGTCTGCTTCATTCAGCTGATGACTTCATTTCTATGACATGTGGCAAGTTTTCTGTTGCTTAGGAGAAAAAAAAAACAATGCAAGTCAGGTTTTCATATTCAGTACCTTTGCAGTAATAATTCAATTTTTAAATTCAAGTTCTTACACTAAATAAGCTATCAACTAGCTATTTGAAGCCTCTTTCAGACGTCCACTGCCACCCTGAACTTTCCTAGACATTCCCCAGAGGGTCTGTATATATATATGTATGTGTCTGTTGTACCAGACATTAAATGAACATTTCCCTGCCAGCACCTTAGTATAAAGTCTGGGTAACTTCAATTGACCCTCATGAGTGAACGAAGAAGGGATTTGGCTGGAGGAGTGACCACGAATAAGTGTTGAGCCATGTGATTGGTGCAAAAAAGGACAAATTCAAACAACAAAGAAGACCCCAACTAACATGGCTAACTAGTGAGACAACGGGATTTAAGAACTTCTGTCATGCCCTGCCCCAGCATGCTCTACCCAAGCGCCACCCCTCATGTCTAAACCTACCAAGGTATTTCTTGTAGGTGTGAATGTGTTCTCCAGTTGTGTGCCACCTGTGAAAGGACAATGTCCAGAGTTCATGTGTCAATACATCTTGACAGAAATAGATGTTTCCTTGCCTTTGTATATCCCTGAGTATATCTGGTTTTTAACTGATTTGCTATATCCAGTGGTTTGCACCGCATTTTGTGCAACCTGTCTGAGGCTGCAAAGAGAGTATTATAACAGACATGCTAAATAATAATCCGCCTAATTAGTCAAATTTTGGCATCACTGCAATGCGTCAATCTGACATGCATCTGTAGATGCCAATTCAACCTACACCAGTGTTCCATTACGTAAAGAAAGGCACGACGCTCCCCAAATGTAGGTGTAGTGCAAAGCAGAGATGAAGTAGAGTACTTTGGTGACTAATCCGACTGCTTGGCTGAACCTCGGAGAACCAGTGGGCGGAGCCGTGAGCTGCACTGAGAAAGAGCCGGAGAGGCAACTGACACTCTTTAAGCTTACAAACCCTGGACCCACAAACAAAAGAAAGAAAAAAAAACATTTTCAAGACACCAGTTAAATTCCAGAGAATTATGAAAGTTAAGACTGGCCAGATACGTCGTACCATATGGTAGACTAATTACCTTTATTCTGCATTCAGTTCTGCGCAGATTTGATTACCATCTGTTAGCTTGGCCTCCTTTGTAGCCTATAACTAATCTGGATAATATAACTTTACACCGTCATCCGATGCAGATTATTTTTTTTTCCCATTAACTAAGCGTCTGGAAATCACAGCAGAAAAAAAAAACAATGTTTATGTTGGCTGGGTTTAATGCGACACAAACTGTCACTCAGTTAACAAGTTGGCTACATCTACACATATGACTCTAGGAAACATGTGAGCAAAGTTTTGAAATTCACACTCAGTATCCATTCTGTGAAATTTGGCTTGTTTTATTTACACAGAATATCAGACTCCCCATCTAAAATACTCTTATTAAATATAAGTATTCTTCTTAACAACATGTCCAACAGCCAATGTAATCAACAGGGACTAGCACTGCCAGACCAATAAGAAAAAAAAAAGAAAATCCAACTGTCATTTTTTCAACTAGGGAAAGTGTTACTGGCAAATTTCCAAATTTATTTAATTAGGCCTGCTTATAAACACATCTTTATTTTTGCTTATCTCTCTCCAATCAACACAGATTTCACACCACATATTGCAGAATGTCCCTAAAACATAGCTAAAGAAAATATTGACTGTTGCCCTGAGACAATCTTAATTATATATGGGTAAAATAGCTTACTTTAATTGATTTTTCTCAGCTGGTCATTATGTCAAGATCGACTCCTTCCCTGGCAACCCTTAAGCAATACGGCTGTTTACATAACGCCGTGCACGATCAGCGCAGATGGTATTTTAGCCGACAAAATCACAGCTATAAGAAGCATTATCTCAATCTGTTTGATGAATGTAATACTCTGGTACTCTGATTAAACTGACAATGGTACTGCCACTCTAGGTAGGCCAATTTGTTTTTCCACAGGTGTTACAGTTAACTAAGTGAGATATCTATTTTTTTTCTAATTCACAATATAGAACAGCCAATTTCTCAAGGTTTGTAACATCAAAATAATAAATCTATATTACATGTACATGCCCTACACCGGCGGTCTCCAAGCATTTGTGTAGTAAGACTTACTTTTAGACAGAAAATAATTTGGGAACCTACCAATATATTTTGCTGATTGGGGGGAGGTCCTCCTCAACATATTTTGCAAGGGTGGGTGGAGAGATCGACCAGTTGGCAACCACTTCTCTAGGCTACACTAGGTGACCATGATATTTCCATAGGATAGCTATAGGCAAAAGAGAACAATGCAGGACGGACGATATAGTGTTCTGGGTTGTGTTTTGT